>JAQZBX010000567.1:21026-104275 GCA_029593785.1 Cabassous unicinctus | reverse complement strand
CAAGAAAAATTTCCCCATTACGCAGTGGTCCCTTCTTATGTGTCTCTATACAGAGTTCCTAACACACCCACAGTGTGTGGAGTTTGCTTCTTAGCTTTTGACACCCACTTCTGTGTGGGCTCTATCACCTGCTTTCTGTTCGTTATTTAAGTATTGCTATTGGAGCGGGTGGCAGTATGCTGTTTGAGTTGTCATGGCAACCAGAAACTGACTTTTCTAATCTTGCTGTTGGATGTCGGTTGCTACTTTATAAATCCATGATAGAAAAAGGCTCTACCTGCCAGGTCTAATCGATTCTGCTTGGATGACTTCTCTTTTCAAAAGATTTTAGGGATGAATCCAGTAGCAGATTCCAAACTGGTTTCTTCATCAGTTAGGTGTCAACAGCCTGAAGTAAAGAACAATGACTGCTTAGTGAAGTCAGGGGGGACAGTAACATGGCAATTCAAACTCCAGAGGCCCTGCCCGTTTGTTCAGCTCATTTTCCCCTTTTAGCTTTTCTGAGATAAACACAATTCCAGAGAATGTATAAAGGTAGGTGCTCATATCTTCCATGTAATACTTTAATGCCTCAGCCTAAGGAAATTCACTGGCTTATTCTTTGTAGATTGAAATGGGTCCTTTTTGTTTTGTTGAAATCTAATAGCTTCCCTTGCCAGTGGTACTAATAATATCTGGAAAGTGGCACTAAATACCACTCTCTTCTTCTTCAACTCCTGGAATACAGAGCAGCACAGGAGATGGAAGAATGCGACTAAACGCCTTAGTGTCTAGGCTGAAAGTGGAAAAGCATGTTTTCATAAAGGATTTAATTTATAGTAGTTCGAACCACAGATATGCTTGGGTTTGAATTACTGCCTTTGCGTTTGAGGTACTGGATTTATATAAAGCAGAGTGATTACTAATTGCTTGCTTTGTGACATGATTCACAATAGCCTGAGTGGATATAAATTGATGGCAGACATATCACCTGGGATTTCTATTGCATCTCAGCAGGCTCTTACCACATAGGGAAACAAAATTAGTGTTTTTGCACTGGTGGATGGGACTATACAGAGCTACTTTGTTTTATGTGTAATGTACTCTTGAATGTTCAGTCTATAAACACTTCTTCATAATTTATGATTATTATATTTAATAGAAAACATTTACATATTCTATTATATATTTATTTTATATCATATTACTATTATTATGGAGCAATATCCTGGCTTTTTAATGGAGAATATAGCATGTTTTAAAATTTTTAAATTATTTTTATGCCATATGTTTTCTTTTTTATTTGAAGTCTCTCTGGATAATTCAGGCAAGAAAAGGGGAAGTGAGTACAATTCAAAAATACTTGAGTTGACTGCTAGACTTTACTTCTCTAAGACTGTGATTTTCAAACAGGGGTGCACATCAAAGGAAACCTGAGGAGCTTTGTAAAATAAACATGTGAGATCCTCTGGGGCCATTCAGAAGACTCCAGAGGTAGGGCTCTGGGTGTGTCTTTTTAAATAGCTTTCATTTGCCTCTGGCCCTTCATCCTAGATAAGAACCACAGACATAAAATACATACTCTGTTAAATGATTTATTTGGTGTGTGCAGAACCAAATTATGTTTCTTGACTTAAAATTTTTGAGAACTTCACATGCCATGGAATCTTCATAAATTTCCAGTTGCAAGCCGTTTGCTTTTAATCATGTCAACAGATTCCCTTACATTTGTATTGTATTTTGCAATGTACCTTCATTTCATCCTCACAGCTATCTGGAGAGATCAGGCATAGCTGATGTGCATGGATGTGCACGTTGGTTTGCTACACGTGAGCACCTGGACATGTGGGGCTCCAATCAGCCCACCCACCGAGCACTAAGCTGTCAGCCTGCACCAGGCTGTATTTGCCCTGAAGGGGCATCTTCTTCTAAATCCCACAAAAGTGTGCAGTGGCCTGGTGGCAACTCTGAGGTGAGCAAACCAGTTATTATTGTCCCCGTTTAGGACACCAAGGCTTTGAGATACTCAGAGAGGATCACAGGAAATCAGTGGCCAGCTGAGATTAGTTCATTTGGTTTAGTCCAGTGTTGTTTTTTTTTTTTTTTTTTCATACTGGGAATTATTCTTGCATATTCTTTGAGACACCTAAGTAATTCCACCAAAATAGCTTAGCAGGTATTCCACCAAAATATTCTAGTAATTTAGTCAACTTTGTTGTGAATTACATTTGAAAACAAAGAAACATACAAAACAAAACAGAACTGTCTGATAACCTTCAAAAATTCCAGGCTATGCTAAATACCCAAAGAATGGGAAGTGAGAAAATTATTAAAATTTCTGGGAGTGTTCACAAGACAGCCATTATGTGTACAGATGATCCTAGTGATGTGATTGTTTTGTGGAGATAGGGAACTCAAGTTTTAATCCTGATATTTTCCTTGACTTCATGCATTCATAACTCAATTTATGTTGAAACAATAAGGCCCTGTCTTTTTTGCTGGAAATTAGTCCTGCACATATGCGTTTCTGAGCTAGTCTGCGTGATTCTGAAGGTGGTCCTTTTGGGATCATCTGACCATGTCCTCATGCTCTCACCAGCTGCCACTGCTACCCGAATCTCACTGGGTCACTGCTAAACTGGGCATGGCTCTTCTCTTTTGACCCTTGCTGCTGCCAACATCTCCTTTACCTCTTATTTCCCAGGCCTGGAAACAAGAACTTCCTCTCAACTCCCCATATAAGGAAGTCATCAGGCTGTATGTTTTTTTGTGTCTTTATTAAAGGCTTAGAATAAAGGGTAGGAAGTTCAACACCAGGAATATCCCATAACCACTTAACAGGTCTTGTGGTGTGTTTTAGTTTCCTAGGCTACTCAAGCAAATACCATGAAATAAGTTGGTTAAACAATGGGAATCTATTTGCTTACTGTTTTGAGGCTAAAAGAAAGTCTAAATCAAGGCCCCATCAAGGCGATGCCTTCTCCCCAAAGACTGTGGCGTTCTGGGGCTGGCTGCTGGTGATTCTTGGTCCTTCTTAGCTTGTCACATGGCAATGCACATGGTGGCCTCTCTTGGGCTCTCCATTCTCTTCTGGGTTTTGTTGATGTCAACTTCTTACTTCCTGTGGCTTTCTCTCTGTCTGTCTGAATTTAACCGTGCTTGTACAGGACTCCAGTAATAAGATTAAGACCCATCCTGACTGAGGTGGGCCACACCTTCTTAATTGAACTAACTTCTTCAAAAGGTCTTACTGACAATGTGTTCACACCCACAGGAATAATTAAGAACACGTTTTTCTGGAGTACATATAGCTTCAAACCACCACACAGTCCCTTTCAGGACTGGCTCCCTGTCCCACTACTAGCCTGTCTCCATGTGCCAGGGGCAGCTTTCTCCAAAATACGGCAAAGCTCCAGGCACTCCTGGCATTGGGTCCAAGTATAACTGAATTTCAGCCACTGAAAAAGAAGGTTTATTCCTTCATCTCATTTTAAGACCCAACTCTGTAGTCTTCGATTCTGCCCCAGGATGAGTTTCTTTCTAGAATTAACAGTAGCAGCATCCACTCGTTTTAGGAGAAACCTCACATCTGCCCAGAGGAATGTGGTATTTCTCTATGGACCCCACAACACAGTCAGTTCAGTCAGACATCAGTACATTAGTCAAAGTCTGAATTATTCATCCTTAAATGATAGTTCATGTGGGACATTGAAGCCTTATCAGTATGGAGCTGGGCCAAGTTTAGTCTAGTTCTATCTTATTCTCCTCTCTGAAGATTTCAAATAATCTTGGGTCCATTCTCAAGAGTCACTTTTTATACTTCTCTGTTTGTCTCATTACCTAATATATCAAATGGAGATAAACGTTCTTTACAGGGTTGTTGCAAAGATCAAATATAAGTCACGATAGCATGCTGTTTAAATGGCAGATTTTGTACAAATACTAAGTATTGATATGTTTATATATTTATTCATGTATTTATTTCAATTTAGCAAACACTAAAATAGAATTAGCATATGCATTCACTGATTTAAATGCTTTAAACAGTAACTCATTTCATTTTCATAAGATCCTTTCAAAGTAAGTGTTGTGACTATCTCCATTTTTTCTTCTTTCTGAGGCTCAGAGATGTTCAGCATTTGCCAAAAGTTGCACAGCTAGTAGTGGAGGAGTCAGTCAGTCTGATTCCAGAATCCAAGCTCTTAACCATTATCCCTAGTTAAATCTAAGCTTAGAGTTTTACCATCCTGCAGATGTGACCAAAAGTAAACTAACAGTTTTATTTACTTGCAATATGAATGAACCCTTAAATGAAGCAAACAATTATCCAAACATAAATCAAGAAAATAGGGCTTTATATTCTTTCAGTTGTTAGCATGTGTGGCTTATTGTTGAATTGTTTTGTGCATCAGTGGTTGATGGAAAACAAAAATAGGGTCACTTTCCTTAATCTAGGTCTTTGCTACTTAAAGCATGGCTCCATAACTAGCAACGTAGGCGTCTCTTAAGAGTTGGCTGTCAATGCAGATTCTCAGGTCCACCACGACCTATTGAATCAGAATCTGAATTTTACCAAGAGTCCCAGGTGATGTGTCTGCACATCAAAGTTTGGAAAACACTAGTCCAGAGCAGTAAACATTCCAGCACTTAGGGAAAATTATAATATTACACAAGTATAAGTAACTGTTTTCCAGATGGGCCCAGGCTGGCTGGTTTGAAAGCTGAAGGGATCAATATGAACTCTTGCCAGAAAATGGCATTTACATGAAGAAACACCCCTCTTTAAAGTCTCTTCTGCCTCATACAGGCTTCCCAGAGCACCACTTTCAAGCCCAATTTCAAGATCTGGAGGTGGTGAGGGACCCACGTAATCCATTCCAGAGCATGATTTGTGGATCTGTTTGAACAGGCTCACAAGCTCCATTAATTTTATCCAGGTGACTTGAGCCGTTCTATGATGCCACCCCACTTGTGGGTTTCAGATTTTTGGTGTGATTTTGTTTTCCTGATCTACACTCTGACCTTTCTCCTCCAGTCCCGGGGGATTTCTGACTCCTACTTATTACAGCAACTTCCTCTCTGGTGCAGATCTCTACATGCTGGGCTCTGCTCTAAATACACTTGCTCAACGTTTCCTGTTCCTTCCGGTTCTGATGAGACATCCTGATGCCCACCTGGGCACTCTTCCACAGCTTTAAAAATTGTATCCTCTAATGGTGCCAGAGCGTGGACTCTATTCTCAGTGCTCACTGTACTGTTTTACTCATGTCTGTAGGAAATGGATACTCACGTGGGGCTGCACACAGCTCCTGATGCTATCCTTCAAGGCTTGCCCTGCCTAAATGCCAGTCCACGACCAACGCGGAGGCCTGCTCACTGTAGGCACTTCTGTGTGTGTGTGTGGTGGTGGCGCATGAGAACAAACAAGTTGAGGTTGTGAACACACTCAGTCTCTGGTGGCTCTGATGGTTAATTTCATGTGTAATCTTGGTTATGTTATGGTGCCCTGTTGTCTGGTCAGGCAAGCACTGGTGTGATTGCCGCTGTGAAGGTTTTGCATAAATGGATTTGTATCTCTAGTCAGCTGATTACAATCAAGGAGAGAGATTGCCCTCAGCAGTGAGGGGAGTCTCCCTATTCAATCATCTGGAGGTCTTAGGAGCCAGAACTGAGGATTTCAGAGTCAGAAAGAAGAATTTCTGCCTCTACTTCATCTAGCCAGCTTCCCCTAGGGAATTCAACTTCGCCTTTATGGAGTTTCCAGCTTTTGGCTGGATTTTAGATTTGCTAATCTCCATGGGCCCATGAGCCAAATCCTATAATCTTTCTCTATTTCTCTTTCTCTCTTTCTACATATGTGTGTGTGTGTGTGTGTGTGTGTGTGTGTACCCTTTTCGTTGTTTCTCTGGAGAACCCTGACTAATACAGGGGTTAAATTTTGTTACAATTTCTACTGTCAGGACAGCCTAAAACTGCTAAGTAAAAACATGGGCAAAACACAGCCAAAAAGGCTAATAGAAAAAAATTAAATCTCATGATCAAATCATATTGGATATTTTATGATCCAATCAGTTGCTAAACAAAATAATGTGCCTGCAGCTCCTAGCAAGAGGCTTGGTGCACAGAATACGTGCTAACAAGTGCTAGTTCTCTTCCTCTGGCAATCCGTTCAAATAAAACTGAAAGGAATGCTTTGAAGCTGTGGATAAACCTGACCTTAGTGCCGGTATTCTCAGTCTGTCTTCCTGGGGGCAATTTTAAGCATCATAAGAAAAATCTGAAGCTTTAAATTCTAGCGGCCAGCCCAATCATTACAGTCAGCAGCACATCATCAAGAAAAGTCGTGATGTTTTTGACAATGATTTTCTCATAATCGATAAAAGCTACAGAACGGTTTTTGCAAAATCTGGGATTGCTGTAGGGGTGTGATGTCAGCTTGTGAATGTTCTGTTCCACTTGGTTTAAACCACTGAGCATCTGGTTTATGCAGATAATGGAGAGCATTTGTCCAGACACCTGGTATGTGCAAATTGCTTCTCATTTTTATACTTGCAAATTAGGAATCCAAGACCCCTGCAAGATTATGAATAAATAACAGGACTGAGGGCTTACCAAAGACATATTTAAAATAAACAAGTTTTCAATCAAGATTTAACAAGCCTGCCACTCTGCAACAGTGCACTCCCAGTTCTTCATTGTGGCCTTTGTGGCTTATTTTCACCAGTCATTTATTTTTATTTTCTTTTCTTTTCCTTTTTTCTTAAGGGATGGTCCTTATTTCTTCATTTTGATGACATCTGGCAGATGGTACACAAAGAAATGTGACTTAATCTAGTGAACTTGTTTGGTACCACAGTGAGGTTAGAGGCCTTTGACTTTCTAACCTTCATGAAGTCTCAGTAAAGAGTGGGTTCTGGCCAAAATTGTGAGGAAGTGCATCATTCCATTCTATGAGGTTCCCTTTCCTCTTCCTTTACACCTGCCTTTTGGAGGAACTGCCTCTCCCCAATGTTCTTTTTCTTCTTCCCCCTTCTGAAAACTAGTTTTCAGAAAAACTCATACTAATTAGCAGATAGCTGTTAAAATCGTAATATGTTCCTTTTACCAAGAATATTGGTACTTTCAGCTCAAGATGAGAAACCACATGCCACAGAAAGAAAAAGAATCTGTTAATTATGACATGTTAGCCATTAGGAAGCAAGTGGAGAAAATGTTGTGCTGGGGTGGAGGGAGGAAATCTAAATTCCAATAACATCGTACCACATAGACTACACACTCGGCCTGCACATAAGGAAGGCCGTGGACCAGGTTGGGAAAGGCAGGATTAAAAGCACAAGGTGAAAGAGCAGAATGGATATGTACGTGGAGCTGAGGAGGAAAATGGAAAGGAGTTATTTCTCTGTTAACACTGATGAGTTAAAGTTATTATATAGGTTAATAAATCAAGGCTTTAGGCCAAGAGGCAGAAAACAGGAGGCTGTCCTGAAACTCTGGTGTGCTTGCAATGTAAAGGCATTCTTTTGAAGAGTGAAAAGTCCTTATGGAAAGCTCCAGATCATTATCTCGTTAACGTTTTCATTTGTTTCATGTTTTATTTGCTTAAAGTAAAGCACTTTTGTGCAGAAAATAAACCCTAGAACATAAAATTTAATTAGGTATACTGAGGTAGCCAGCCTTCGAGATGACCCCCTTGGGTACTCTTTTCCCGTATTGAATATTATTGACCTGTGCAACAAGTGGGATATTGTGGAAGTGACAGTGTGCGACTCCCGCAAGCCTAGGGCATAAACTCATTGATGCTTCTGCCTTGCATTCTCTTGCATCACTCCCTCTGGAGAAACAGCTGCCATGTGGTAAGAACCCTCAGTAGTCCAAAGGAAAGCCCATGAGGGGAAGAACTAAGGTCTCTGCCAGCGACCAGCACCAACGCACCAGCTATGTGAGTGACCCACTTTGGAAGCAGACCCCTCCAGCCTGGTTAAGCCTTCAGGTGACTATTACTTCAACCAACATCTTGACTGCAACCTCATGAGTCATTCTGAGTGAGAACCACCCAGCTAAGCTGCTCCCGAATTGCTGATCCACAGATGCTGTGAGAGATAATAAACATATATTGCTTTTTATAAGCCTATAAGTTTTTGGGTTAATCTGTTATTATAAAAGCAATAATTAAGTAATACATATGGGTATGGTAAAGATCCAGGCTGGATATTTGGATAGAAAAGTCAATGGGTCAAGTCAATAAATATGACTCAGTGACCCACTATGGCCCAGGATGATTCTAGACATCGCATTTAGAATAAAAGAAGCACAAGATTCCCATCCTCACATAATTTAGGAGAAATGTGATTTACATACACCATATAGAGAGAAGAGCACAGGGAAAGATATGCTTGTGTTCTACAGATTATGAGCTGGGGAACCCAGAGAGAGGAAAGGACATTGTACGGTAGGCCAGGCAGTTAAGATCTCATGAATAAGGTAACACCTGAGGTAGCCCTCAGAAGAAGAGTTAGGACCACCTGAATGCATTAAAGAGAGGTGTTTCCTGGTGGGAAGAATGTGATCAGAAGCGATGGCAGTAGAAATGAGCAAGCTCATTTTCGGAGGTTTATAGGGTGTGTGTGTGTGTAAAAGCCTTGAACACTAGTTTCTGATCTTGGAGCACAATCTGAGGTGCAGAAAAAATGTTAACAACTCTTAAACATTATAAATCATCTTGAAATCAGATTTTAATAAGCCTAATTTGGTTTCTGACTATAGAATGAATTAGAGACTGGAGGTTGCTGAGGAGGAGCTCGTGGTTATCTAGGTTTGAGAGAGGTTTAGTTGGGGTCAGTTGGAATAGAGAGGAAGGGCAAATCTGCTAGAAGACAAAAAGGAAATTACAAGACTAAGTCTCTTTCCCTCTGGACTGCAAACACCATGGGACCAGGAACTGGTTCCCAACAGCCTAGCACATGCCTAGTAAATACTCAATACGTATTTATTGAATGAACAAATTAAGAAGCACCAGTTCTCGGCAGAGATGTCGCTAAATAGATATTTAGCAAATAGTGGGCAGAATTGAGTCCTCAGGAAGCTCAAACAACTCCCATCCCAGTGCATTCTCCTGTTCAGTACACTGGCTTCTTTGGATGTTGGAAGAGACCACGTGGCTCCCTCCCATGTTGCTTGCTTTCCTTATAATGTTGCTTGTTCTGCCTGGACTCACCACCCCTCTGGTGGGAAGATAATGGCAGATGTGAGGATCATTTGATTAGCAACTGGCTCTCCAATTAAACTGCAAATAAGCTCTATGATGAGAGAGACCATGTCTGCTGGAGTCACCACCATATCTCCAGCACATTTCCTTATACACGTTGTAGCAGTTTGGCAGTTTGACATAATTATCAATTCCAAAAATAGATATTGGATTATGCTTGTAAACTGGTTTGCTAATCTGGGCATGATTAAGTTATGATTAGGGCATAGGGTGTTGAGCCCCACCCTTAGTGTGTGGGAAATCAAATACAAAAGGCATGGCAAAGAACAGAGTTGGAGCAGTTTTGATGTTGGAGCTCTGGTGAGGAAGGAGAGAAGGCCCCGGGAGAGAAGGTCCTGGGATAGAGACGAACCTGACAGTTCACAGCTGGCCTTGTGGAGACAGGCAGAGCCTAGAGAGCCTCATAGTCTACAGCTGACCTTGTGGAAGAAACAAAGGCGCTAAGCCTGGAGAGAAACACAGCCCTGGGAAGAGAGGAACCCAAGAAGCCTGAACCCTAACAAATGTTGGCAGCTGTCTTGTTCCAACACATAGTAACAGACTTTGGTGATGGAAGAAACTTATGCTTTATGGCCTGGTAACTGTGAACTTCTACCCCAAATAAATACCCTTTATAAAAACCAACCAATTTCTGGTATTTTACATCAGCACCCCTTTGGAACTGACTAATACACACATCTAAGTGAAAAATGAGACACAATATTCTTCTGTTCTCCTGGTTCTTTACACATGTTATTTTTCTGCCTAGCATACTCCCAAAACCTCTATTTCTCTTCCCGAACAGTTCTTTATCTCATACCTCAAATCCCATTTTGCAGAAAATAGTTAACATTTCAGGCCTGAGACTGTTATCTTTGGAAAGGCCTGCTTGTGAGGTTGGCTCTTGGCTGGTATCTGTGAACTTGGATTTCAGGAGGGTTCCCACCATTTCCAAACTAATAAGGGTTGCTAATGATACAATGTGGTTCATGCTGAACAGCCACTTTCTTTCTGGAAGTCTGGATTTTGGTAAGTGCTAGCCAGAGGGAGCCTAAGTGTCCAGCCTCCAATAAAGCCTTGGCACAGAGTCTCTAAAGTGCTCCCCTGGTAGGCAACATTTGACATATGTAGTCACACTTCTCTGCTGGAGGAATTAAGTGTGCCCTACAAGACTTCACAGGGAGAGGACTCTTGGCTGCTTGACCTGGTTTCCTCCAGACTTTGCCCCATGTGCCTTTTCCCTTTGCTAATTTTTCTTTGTATCCTTTCAGTTTCAATGAATCTTAGCTGTGAGTACAACTATGTGCTGAGTCCTGTGAGTCCTCCTAGCAAGTCATGGAACCTCGGGGTGATCTTGGAGACCACTGATGCATCACCCTTTGGCAAATTCTGTCACTGCCACCTTCAAATATATCCGAAACATGACTGTTTCTCATCAACTCCACTGCTTCCACCTTTGAAAAACAGTGTCATCTCTCTCCTTGGTTGGTCCTCCTAACGGTCTCCCTGTTTCCACTCCTTTTTTTGCAGCAGAGAAGAGTGATCTTGTTAAAACATAAACCTGACTCCAGCACCCAGCAAAACCCTTGGTATGACTTAAAAAACCTTGCTCTCCAGTGCTCACTGGCCTCCATATGCTCCCGCTCCCGCGTGCACTTCAGTGCAGCCACACTGGTTTGTCTGCTCTTCCTCGCAAGCCTGTTTCCTTGCACTCAGAGTCATCGAGCCCTGGAATATTCTACTCAGAGATAACTGTGTGGCTCGACTCCTCACTTCCTTCGGGCTTTTCATCACACGTGGTCTTATCCAGGAGCCTCACCTGGCCACCCTGCCTAGCACGACAAGCCCTTCCCCACACTCCTACTCTCTTACATTTTTCTCCTCAGCACTTGTTATCTACATACTGTGTGAGATGCTTATCTATCTTTTTTATCATCTGTCTCTCTGACAAGAATGTAACATCCCTGAGAGCAGGTATTTATGTCTGCTATGTTCACTGCTATATCTGTAGTGTCTATATCAGCATCTGGAACAGAAAAGGCACTCAATCAATACTTAATGAATGAATGCATGCATGCATGCATGAATGAATGAATAATATATGAATAAATAACATATGAATGAATCCTTGCTGTCCCAGGCCTAAGTTTCAACAACTCTGTACAGCTTTCCCCACATCCCCAGAACCTTTTGTACATAGCTACCTGATTTTTTGTAATTTACCTCATTCTACTTGTCTATTATTTCTAATTGAAAAACATTTCCACTTCCTAATTTTCTACTTCCAGAACAGTGCCTGACCTGTTGCAGTTATTAAAAACACTATTTTTTTTAAATCAATGAATGTACTTTTCTTGTGTTGATAAATTGCTTTTCAGAGGATTATTCCAAATGACACTGCCATTAACAGTCTATGAGTGCTCTACTTTCACTAAAGACAAACCAGGCTTTGTATTTGTTTCTTGCTAATTTTAATCATGCTAAGTATTTATATTGTTTTTGTTTTTTTCATTGATTGCTACTGCTTAACCATTTTCAGTTATTTTGTTGTTTGTAAATCCATTCTGTTTACAGTATTTGTAGTTTATATTAGAAATCATGAAAAAACAAGTAAGTTTTTGTAGGCTTTAGAAGTTGTATCAGCAGGATTGGAGAATATGTGAGTGATAGACCCTGATGTCTGCAGGGGCCAGATAGGCAGCATAAATGAGCAAACCTGGAGGGGAACTTTCGTTACTCAGAAGACACTGCCCACAGTCCACTGCCCACAGCTGACTCTTTATCCAGCCAATGGCTGCCCTGTGAAGAAGTGAACTCAATGTTGCCAGGGTAACTTTTTTCAAATTCAAACCTTTTACTTTTTAGGCCTGGAGGTGAAAACACACAATATCATCAACAGTAAAAATACTCGCCTAAAAGATAATGAAATTGCAAATGTCCTAAAAAGCAATTGTCTTGGGTTGCCAGGCTGCTATTACACACACTGTACCATGGGTTGGCTTAACGACAGGAATTTATTGTCTCATGATTTTGAAGTTAGAAATCCAAAATCAATATCTCGGCAAGGTGTGCTTTCTCCCAGAGGACTAGCATTCTTGTGCTGGCTGCCGGCAATCCTTGGGGTTCCTGGCTTTAGAGCTCTGCTTCCCTTTGCACTGTAATGCCATCTCCTTTCTCCCTTCTGTAACTTCCAGGTCCTCTTTATGAGGCCTTCAATAATCCAGATTAATCCCCACCCTCATTCTTAACCAAAAGTAACATCTGCAAGAGGTCCTGTTTACAATGGGTCCACGCCCATGGGAATGTGGATTAAGATTAAAAGCATGTTTATTTCTGAGGACACAATTCAATCTACCACAATAACCAAGTGTAATAACATGAGAAGCTCTGATATAGAGTCACCATTATGAAAATGTTGAATATATTATATGTTTCATATTCAAGTCTCCAGAAAGTGTTGGGATGGCTTGTGATGATAAGGAATTAACTTACTTTTTATTTCCCAAATTGTAATAATTATCATACAGTTAGTTGGTTGAAGGCCATTCTTGTGCTTGGATTGGAATATGATTCATTTACAGCAGCTATCAAATCCCTGGCTGCTATGTATGTAGCAGAAGCCTCTGGCTAGCAGAAAGCACATGGTGTACACATTTTATCAACTACACAAAACAGCAGAATACCTAATTTGCATTGCCAGTTGCCCTATGCAAACACTCCCCTGCAGCTATGTGCGATATATTTAGGACAGGGGTTCATAACCAGGCATCTGTGAGCTTGAATTGAAATTCAAAAAACGTTATTCTTGTGAGGACGTGCTTGTGTGGGTGTGATGTATTTATTAAATAATGCACTGTATAGTGTGGACTTAGTAAGGGTCCGTGGTTTTCACCTGACAGGCAAAGAGGTCCATAGAACAAAAATGTTAAGAACCCCAGGTTATTGTTAAAATGTGTATTCTTGAAGAAAGCCCTTGTTTTCAAAGAGCTGCTTGCCAGAAAAGGCGAACATTATTAATAATACAAGATGGCCTATCATCTGGGCAGTTCCCTTAATGGTAAATTATAGCTGGCATCCTCGGGTGAGCAACATCTGTTATACAGATTTCAAGTTCTCGTCTCACAATAGAAGACTGAGAAACTCTTGAATGCAAATTGGGACCCTCTAGAGTTCTGTAGGTGACATTTCCAAAGCTTAATTCTTGGCAATAACCTTGTGCTATTTTTTTTTCAAGTTTTCTTTTTTAAAATCTGAGATCCTCCATGGCTGCCTAGGGGATTCCTTGACATAAGAAGAGCCCACAACATGTCCTTTTGTGAAAATATCCAAAGTGCTTATGCACTACTTAAAATTCCAGAAGAGAGAGTATTTCTCGAGTTCAGAGCTCTCAATAGGTGCTGCGGGAGGGTATAAAAGAGGGAGAGTTTGGTTTATCAGTCCTAACAGGAGGTGGCCCCAGAAATGTTGAATAGTGGTTTGTTTAGTTTTGCTTAGGACATGATTGTTAAGTTGGTATATTTTAAAAATTGCCCTGAACCGTAATACCAAGTAATGACTGTACTTTATTACAGTACCATTTCCCTGTTGTCTAAACATTATTACCTTATTCATCATTCCAATACACTATTTTCATGTCATATCTCTGTTTTATTCCACTGTCAAGGCAAGGCAAGAAGTAAATTAAGCTGCCTTTAACTTCTTTGGGACAAAACTATGCAATAGCTGACTTTCTTCTTTACATTACATATTTTCTAAATTTATAATTAGATCTTGATGCTTGAATGAGGTCTCAGATTATATATGCACATTAAATGAGACAAGATATTTAGGGAGTGGTTATGGCTTCTTCTTAAAAACAAAAACCAAAGCATGCAAAATAGTAATGTACTTAAATGACTCGTTATTAGTTTGTTAGAATGTATGAGATTCAGAGCTTCCTATATATCAGGTATGGACTTGGTACTTTGAAAACATTCGTTTCTACAAATCAGCCTTATTGAAGTGAGTATTATAATTTTCTTTTTTCAAATGAACAACAAAACCAAGTTTCAGAAATAGTAATAACTTGCCCATTGAGCTAATAAGGGAAGAGCTATTTCTACCAAAGCTCACTATTTGATACTGAATCTTCTTTTTTTGCAAACAGCAGAAGAGATTAAGGATAAATCTGTGTAGCTAAATTAACTGCATGGTACACTTGGGCTTGTTGACATTGCAGAAGGAGCAATCTCAGCAACCAACTGACTGTCATATGGTTAGGTTGTACTCAGCTTTATGTGTCCTTTAAATGGGATTGATTTTTTTTTTTTTTTAACATGCAGGATCTATGCCTCTACATGAGTTATTTGTCCTTTAAAACAGACACCTTGAGGGTGCAGTGCATCATGACAATGGGCCAGATGTTTCTGCATCTCTTACAATTAAATTGCCTTTAGAGAGACTGGCACGTTTTTTCCCCCCAATGGTGAAAACTCTGTAGCATTTGAGGCCCAATTTTTAGAATGTAGAAGAAAAACAAACAAAAAAAAACTATCCAGAGCTACTTCTAGAGAATATGATGATAATTACAATAGTTCAACTCCAATTCAGATGTGGTTATAAAATAATGCACATGCTTTTTCCTCCCTCCCTCCCTTCCTCCCTCCCTCCCTTTTCTTCTGTCTCCTCCTCCTCCTTCTCCCCTTCCTTGTCCCCTTCCCCTTCCCCTCCTACCCCTCCCTTCATGGCTCATAAAATTCTTCTGAAAAGGGAATTTTAAAAATGGATTCAGCATGGAAAAATTTCAAAATAATTAAATATTCTTTCAGAGTGACCTCTTTGAATAGCAGTACTTTGAGAAGCAAGGGCTAGGTTTTGTGTTTTTGTTTTATCATCTCTTTATCTGATGGTCATCCCTAGTGAAAATACTCTCTCTGGTTATCTATTACTGTGTACAAATCACCTCAAAGCTAGTGGTGTAAAACAACAATCATTTTATTATGTGCACAGTTTCATGGGTCAGAAAATTGGGCAGGTCACAGCAGCGACGGTTCATTTCCATTCCAAGCTGGCTGGGGCCTCTGCTGGGGTGGCTCCATGGGCTGGAGATGGCTCAAATGGGCCATTTGTCAGCATCCTCAGTTCTGGCTGTCATCTGAGTTCCTAGATGGTTTTCCATTTCCAAATGGCTTTTTTTTACTCACACGTCAGGCACCTATGCTGGGGTGGCTTGAATGGCTGGTGTTTTCTCCCTTTGTAGCCTCTCCAAATGGCTGGCTTGGACTTCCTCACAGCATGATGATCTCAGTAGCTGAACTTCTGACACAGTGGTTGGCTTTCTCCAGAGCGAGTGTTCCAAGAGGCAAGAAGTAGAAGCTACCGATCATACGGCTGGGCCCAGAAACTGACACTACATCTCTTCTGCCATAGTCTATTAGTATAAACAGTCACAGAGCCAGCCTAGTCCAACAGACAGGGACACGAGCCTCCCAAAATCAATGAAAGGTATGCCAAAGAATTTGTAAGCATCTCTAATCTACCTCAATGCCTAAAGTTATCCAGTTGATAGGAGATATTTTCTTCTCTAGATTCTCCTCCTTTTGAAAACATCAGGACTATTCAGGGTGAATTAAAGGTGAAGTCTTAAGCAGATTTGTCTCAAAATTCTGCATGTATATGCTTGGAAATCTGGATAATTTTTTTAGTTTGTAGGTAATTCTGGTTTATTTTTCTTTCCATATGGTAGACACATTCTGAGAAGTCATCAACCAGCAAATTTTGAGCACTTGGAAAACAATCATCTGATATGTTAATACAGTTTACTTATGCCATATTATAATCATACTTCCTTTCTATGACCTTCTTGTCTGCTTCTTCTCCTGAAATATTTTTCTTATATCTTATGCTTGCTTTTGCTTCCAGAAATTTCTATCTATTCATCAGAATCCATGTCTTCTATTAAGCCTTTTCTCATACCCCAAAATAGAAACTTTCTTTTCTTCTTCTAAACCTCTCTCCCTGTACCTCACCCCAGTTATAATTCATCACATACTTTACTTTAAATTAAAGCTATGTGTTTATTTATTATCTTTCCACTCTTGATGGCAGGACATTTCATTTATTTTTTCATCTGATGCATTCTTAGTGTGGCGTCTTGCCCAGAGTAGGTATTAAATAAATATTGTTCAAAATGAATAATTGAAAGACTAATATATAAGAATTGCTGCTTATTGTAGGTTACTTTCATAGAAAGATCCTTTTGAAGAAAAAAAAAGACATAGTAAGCTGAGCATTTAAACCATTCAGAACTAGAATAAATGCCTTACATATATCACCTATTCAAAGGTTATTAAATGAATGGGTCAATTTGTGCAGGCCTCATGGACCATGCTAATTATTAATTAACTTTATCTCAAGAACAGGAGGAAGCCACTGAAATAATCTAAGTAGAGAGGTGGTCTGTTCAGATTCCTGGTTTCTAGAGATCATTCATTAACCTTCACTTTAGCAATTTATTCCCACTTTAGAAATTAGGAATTTTCCCAGGGTCAAAAGTGAATTAAGAGGCACAACTTAAATTAAGACTCTTAGATCCAAATCTCAGAGTTTTTATCTCAAGAAATATTTGCACGTGTCATTCTTCCTTAAGTTTAGTTGTGATCCAACTCATATTTTGGACATGCAACCTATGTTTCAGGCCCATTAAGAATTAACTATTTCTTCTTTATGTTCAACATGGCTTCCCTGGCCCCTTCCATCCCAAGAAACTGGAATGGCCCTCTCTAGAAAG
Organism: Cabassous unicinctus; assembly: GCA_029593785.1. NCBI lineage: Eukaryota > Metazoa > Chordata > Mammalia > Cingulata > Chlamyphoridae > Cabassous > Cabassous unicinctus. The sequence goes on along the minus strand of JAQZBX010000567.1, from coordinate 87,284 downwards.
AAATAGCCAGGCATTTATCCCTAAAGGTGGGATAAAAGAGGAACTATATTAGACACTGTTGCATATCCCTTCACCTTTACCTCTTGAGTGTACTGGCCACATTCCAACTGCATTTCTCTGCCCAGGGCTTTCTCTGCTCTTTAGAATTCACTTTGCTTATTACTGTGTAGGCTGGATAAAGCAGGGAATTTATTCCTGGCCTTGAAACAGCACTCAACTAATGATGTAAAGGAGTTGGTATACAAGTAACACAGCTCTGTAATGCCTCAGGTGAGATAAATCTGAAGCGTGGTATTTTACATGGTGTCCTGGTTTCTCTTTTGTGGACCCCAGAAAATTATGTTCTTAAGCTTACCCATTCCTGTGCCTGTAAACACAGTGTAGATAGGACCTTTTGATTAGATTCAGTTGAGGGAACTTTAATTAGATCATTTTTGATTAGATCATTTTTGGGTCTTTGATTGAACTTCATCAGTGAGGCCTGACCCAGGTTAAGTCTCCACCCTCTTATATAAGCAGAGAACTGAAAGCAGAAACACACAGAGAAAGACAGCTGCCATTTGACCCTGCCATATGCTAGAGAGGACTGCAGGAAGACAGAGAAACCCTGAGAGAGTGAGAGAGGCTGGAGGCTGGAATCAGTGGAGCACAGAGGCACACTAAGAGGTCCCTGAGACACTAGGACCACAGAGCAGCTCAAAGCCACATGTTGGATGACCCACAGCTGAGCTCTGGGAGAAAGCAGCCTGGAGGAGAAGGCAGAGACCCAGACAAAGAGCAACCATTTTACATTGCCACATGGCAGGACTGCAGGACTGCCTGCAGGTGACCTTGGTGAGACAGCATCTCTGATGATGCCTTGATTTGAATGTTTTCACAGCATTGGAACTGTTAAGATATTCCCCTAAAATATCCCACTATAAACACCAACTCATTTCCATTATTTTGCATCGGCAGCGTTAGCAAACTGAAACACATGTGATCACAGGCTTCTCTAAAGGATTAACTTCCAATTACCCACATAGGAAACTTGCTTTATATCAAATCCTTTATTGCCTACTTTTTCCTTCTCTATCTCTCTCCTTCACTTACCTGCTACATTTACTCAGATTACTTTCAATAGAAACCACAACATAGGTCCCTGGAGTCCATGTCTACTAAAGAAGTGTATACCTTTTGGCCAAAAACTTATGACGAGGCCTTGGTAGAGATTAAACTCCTGAGCATGGAACATCAAGTGACCATAGGTCTGGAATTGCCCATTATGCATGAGCTGTGTCCTGTTAGAACCATCAAATTATAAAGTTGGTGGGCCTAGTGACAATCCATTGTACAATAGAAGTGGTGGCTGCAGGACAAAGAATGTAGGAAAACACAAATAAGCTACATTAGCAACATGGGCAGCTAGCTTAGATTTTCATGTCATCCACTGTTCCAATTCCCCTCTGGGAGCTCACACCTTTGATCATATGAGGGGATATGATCATATAATCATATGTAAGATAAAGAAGTAAGATAGACTTGAGTTGGTTTAAAGACAGGTTAGATGTAAATCAATGACAGCTTCACCAAACTTCACCCAGGGTTGGCCTTAAAAGAGAGTAGCTAAGAAAAATTCTCCCCCTACTCCCCCCAAGGGGCAGATCATTGACTTTATGGAAAAAAGAAATGGCCTCAAGTTAGAGTATATACTAATTCATGGGTTGTGGCAAATGGCCTGGCTGACTGGTAAAAGGCCTGAAAGAATAAAGAATGGAAGATTGCATACATGAAGATCTGGGGTAGAGGCATGCACTTGGACATATGGGAGTGAGCACAATGAGGGAAGATTTTAACACCCACTAGAAAACATCCACATGGAATAGGTATGTCTTGACCAGTTGACATCAGCCAGGCTCTGTTGTCAGCTAACTCAGTGCTGTCTTGATGGGCACATGAACAAAGTGGCCTGATGGCAGAGATGGAGGCTTGTCATGAGATAATCATCATGTATTCCCACTCACCTAGGCTAATCTAGCTGGTGCCACAATTAAATATCCAACCCATTAGCCCCAGAAACCAATTCTGAGAACCCAAAATGACACCACTCCTCAAGAAGATGGACTGGTCACTTGGTGGCAAGTTGTCTAGCTTAGACCGCTTAAATTTTAGAAGGCCTATTGGTTTGTTCTCACAGTAATAAACTTATATTACAAGTATAAGTTTGCTTTTCCTGCTAAGTAGACTTAGCCAATCCTATTATTCAAGGACTTATAGAGCATTTGATTCATAAGCATGAAATCCTATGTAACACTGTGGAAGAAGAGAGGGGTCATTTTGTAGCAAGAGAAGTACAGAAGTGGGATCATGACTAAGGGATTCACTGGTCACATACCACACCACCCCAAAGCTGCTGGGTTGACAGAATATTGGAATATCCTTCTGAGAACAAAGTTGAAGTACCAGCTTAAAGGCAATACTTTGCAAGGATGGGGTATCATCCTTCAGGATGCATATAGATATTGAATCAAAGACTTTTATATAGTGTTGTGTCCCGAAAGGAAGACTACCAATACATGGAAATAGAAATGGTCTTGCTTTCCATCACATCCAATAACCCATTGAGAGACTTTATCTTTCCTCTGTGTAACTCTGGGTTAGAGGGCCTGGTCTTCAAAGGCAGATTGCTTTCACCAGAGGACGCAGAAAGAGTTATATTAAAGTGTAAGTTATGGCTGCCACCTGAGAACTTTGGGCTCAAAGTTGCTATTACACGATGGGGTCAGGGAAGAATATGTTTGGCTCTCAGGTGGTCTGCTTGTCACCTCTTGATACTTCCTCGACCAGTTATTAACTGTAAATGGACAGGTACAGCAACGTTGGCCTGAAAAAGCATGGTGGTGAGAAACATGGACCTTTTGAGATTGAGGTCTGCATCATGCCCCAGAAGCCATGATAGCTGAGAGGGGATTTTAGATTCAACTGTGCAGGAAAGAAACAATAAGTACAATTGCAGCCCCCAAATCAGCTGCAGAGATGAAGGCTGGAGTTCATTCTACTAAGTTCCTTCTACTTTTTCCTTATGGAAGAGAGGTCCATTGGAATCCTGGAGGAGGTGCTGTGTGAATATACATAGAGGAACCCTGTGCAGCACAAGGGTTGAACTGTGATAGACACAGAATAGAACTGCCCAGATCCCTGTTCGAGGAAGAACTCATTGACCAGCTGTGGGGATTGTAGTGGGCAGACAGCATCAAGCTGTCAGCTCCTGCAAGGTCTGTCTCAGTTGCAGAGACCTGCTTCACCTCAGGTGACATCCTTCCCATGGCAGCCCACATCTAGTGACCAACTGAGGCAGCAGCATATAGACCCAGACATTTTGACAGACATGAGACAACTCTGAGGGGCAATATGCATTCCAGAGTCCCCTGCCAGACTGTTTATATTTTACTTTTGTTCAAGTAATCACACAGAAATACAAATGACTCACTATTACCATTTCTTCATAAAAGGAAGGACACTTTAAAGCCAAAGATTTAGTGAGAAGTAAAGAATTTGCTTACCTTTAAGAAAAACTCACATCATCCTCAATATTCTCATTTAATCATAGACTTGTGACAAAATTATTAAGGTAAACACAAAGCATAGTCTAGTTTTTGGATCCCTTGGTGCAAAGGCCAGGGTTGTACCAAAGGAGAGGAAGAGGGAGAGAAGCAGGGCTACATGAAGGCTATAGCATATTTATTTTGCTTAGCCTTTGTTACCTAAATGTAGCTATTCCATATTTCAGATTGTAGAAATCTAAGCTCAGACACAATTACTAAGGAGATCAGTGAAGGACCAAGAAATGTGAGGCCCAAGCATGGGAATCATCTTTTGTATTTCCTCATACTTTCGCCTCAAGCAGTGAAAATGGCAAATGTATCCCTGTTCACTTTAATGAGATGAAACTCATTTCTGAGTTTTAAGATAGCATCCAAGGAAGAATCATCATATAGGTAAGATGATGATGATGTATCCCTAGTCATGGAGATCCTTGTTGGGAGGCACTGATCAAGGAGGAAGCTAATTTTCTATCTATTGCTTTATTTGCTCTTCTTCCCTCAAATAGGAGTATAAATTATGAGCTAGAGAAAAAATATTTTCTAAATAAAAAGTTTCAGTTTAGAAGATTTGAAGTTGGTTCTGCTTCATTAAAGTTGTAATAACCTTGGAAATAAGATTGTTGCTAATAGCTGGTGTTAATAATTCAATAGCTTCTTGTTTGCAGCATTTTAAAGAAGACTCTAGATAGACAATCATATTTACAAAATGAATCACTTTCTTACTTTTCTGAAACTGTGATTGCCCATTTGACTCTAAGGAAGATTATATTTATTATTTCTTTTTTTCCCTCATCTCCAAAGTTGTCTTCAGATATTTCAATATCTGTCTTTTAGCTTTTTGGTAATTTCCATTTCTATTATTTTCTTTTTCTCAGCCCTAATGAGAAAGTGAAATGTCCAAAGGAAACATGTTGGCTAGATTTGCTTTTGGATTTAGCCTTTACAAATTGTCTTGGAGTTGATTATCACAGAAACACATTTGATTCAACACTGAAGGGTATACTGGCAGCAAATTAAATCAAGGTATCCATGAATATGTGCCTAGCTCTATAGATTCCCAGCGTGATGGTGTCAGAGTTGAAGCATCAGTGGATTTTGACACTGATGAGATGAATCGTTTGGTTGAATTTGCAAACTCAGGTGTAAAGCGTATTGAATTTCTGCAATTCTTTGGAACTGTAAACATACTTAAAACAAATGAAGTGGAAACTGTTTCTCGAGGATAATGTTTTTAATTCTCCCTAATTTCCCATAATGGATATTTAAAGGAAGTTCAAAGAGCTTTGTAACTTAATGTCAACCCATCAACTCAGTGCTTCTTGAAATTATACAGAAGTCAAGTGAAAAAAGTAGAATAAAAGTTAAAGATACCATTACCACTGCTGTTCTACAGTATTTTCTTAGGAAACCAGGGGAGGCATTACTTAGTCAGAGCAGTTTCAGTAATGACTTTTTAGGAAGCACAGGTTGGAATTTTAAGTGCTACTAAAAGCCTTTGCTGCACTTAAATAATTTTAACTTGCATTAGATTAATCCATCTGAGGTACTTGGTTCAATTTTCTTGAAATGTAAAATAATAAACCCTAATAGCCAGTCATTAAAGAGAACAAATTTCCCTTTTGTAATGGAAATAAAAGCAACAAAACTTTTAAACTGTTTGGAAAATAGAAATAGCAGAAAATAGATTATCTATGAGTAGACTGGTTTGAAATAGGTTTGTGTCTGTTAGTAGGTTATAAATGGGATTGAATTAAAAAAAAAATACTGTTTAGGATTATTTGAATTAGATTAGCTCTAACTGGAACACAGCCTTTTTATCGGTCTGACTCCAGGTCAGCATAATCCTGCTATTAGGAAAGGCAGAGAGAAACTAACTAAAACACTTGTAAAGAGTGGTTAAGAGGCAGGGCAAAGGAGGGGTGGAAAGCATGGGGGAGCTGGGTGGCCACCACATTGGGGTTAAATACCAGAATCTGTTAAGAGTTGCTGATGACTATTCAGAAGAACAAGAGGAAAAGGATCATTTTCTCAAAGATGAATTTACCCCCACCCCATAAAGCAGGCTGATCTTCCCAAGCCCCGGCCAATGGCATATGATTTGAGGAATACTGGGAAAGAGGATTAAGTTTTAAATAGAGTTTTACATACAGCTTTTAGTCAACTAATGTAAATTCTTGGAGCTTTAGCTTTTCTCACTTATAAAATAAGAATAATCACCATTTTCTGCCCACTTCCAGGGGAGTTGTGAAAACCAAACAACTTAGTATATATGAAAAGACTTTGAAATTGTCAAGTACTGTCTAAATATAAGGTGGTATGATGGGGCCAATGTAATACATACCACACTCATATACCAGGCACAATTCTAAGTCTTCACTAGTATTATGTCATTTAAACCTTAAAACAACCCTACGAAGTAGATAATATTATTTTTCCTATTTCACAGATAAGAATTAAAACACAGGGAGATTAAGTAATTTGCTCAAGATCACAGACTTGGGTGGTAGAACCGAGAGTCGGGGCTGGGCAATATGGCTCCAGGACCCACGCTTTTAAACCCTAACCTGCACTGCCCCTACGTCATGATACACTTCACAACGGTGATGATGATGTTGACGATGACAGTGACAACAAGTATGACAACAATGAAGGTGACTATGAAGACGATGACCTCATTTGGAAAATTATCCTGGAGACAAAGAAAGCTGAACAGCTGATAGACTGACACCAGACACAGACTATCTTCAGAGTTCTTAAATTAAATTTTGTAGTGGAATGAGCTAACTTGGGAAAACACCTTAAAATAAATTTCCCTTTCTTATTTTCCTAATTCTGATTTTCAGAAACAAGTATCATTATGGAGTAAAACAGAACTTGCACAAGGATTTTACCAGTCAAGAATCTTTGGACTTCCAAGAGGCAGATGTATGCCAAACTAGTTGCAGGTGTCTTATCTCATGGACCACTGCCATCAGGTCTTTGGAAGGGAAATAAGTCTAGCCTTTTACAGTGCTTCAAATTTCACTTCCACAGACCCTTTCCTTTGTGTTACTGATGACTTGCCCTTGGTAGAAATGTAAATGTTATTGGGACTGGTATCGTTTTTAAAGTTTATAAGCTCTTAATTGTAAGTTAGTATAAATGGAAATCATCAATCTTTTCAAATCACAGTCAAGATGTGAGCCTTAAGTGGGGAAAGTCTAGTATTGATGTTTTGTCCAAAGACAGACAAAACACAGTAATTCTTGGGAAGACAGGAGGCAATATAAAGGCAAGGCAATTGAGGTCAGAGAGAAAACATCAAAGTATGGAGGGCTCTGAAGGGGCCTAGAGCTGGTATCACCAAAGCAAACTTCATAATTTGGGAGTTTCATGGCAAACTTCTGATACTTGTGCTGGCAAAATAGAAAATGTACAAGAAAGAGGAAAAATCTGAGGGTATCATTGGGCTCTTCAGAATGAGATTGGGGAAGGAGAATGGTGTATTTCAGGCTGTCTTTCCTTCTTTCTTAAGATCCTCTTGTTGTAAAAACAGATCTGCTCAAGTTACTTCTAGAAAAAAATGAGTGTTATTAAAAGAACACATGGAACTTGAACTGAAAAGGTATTGAAAGCTAAAGCTAAAACCATTCCAGGATTTCCTACTGCCCTATCCAATGGCACATGTGCTTCTCTTTCCCATCTGCTTCCTTACAACTTCATAAAACCATGTTCCTCATGGTTCCTCTCCATGCATTTCTAGTTTTAGCTTCTGCTGCTAATTGCCACAAACCTTACAATATTCCCCAATACACATTATAAAGACAGGGAAGCTGATAGGCCATCTTTCCATATGAGATTTCTTTTGCAGGTTGCCAGTCAATTTCTGGATTGACTGTCCTTGGTTTGGGCAGGTAGGGAATAGGAGGTGGAGCCACTTGGTCAAAAACATGAATACTGCCCCTTTACAGAGAATGAGAACAGTTTATGAATCCTTAGAAAAAATTGTACCTAATTGAGGTACTATTTTTAAATAATGTTTCCTGACACTAGCCAAACACTGTGTTTAAGATTATATAGAAGATTAAAAAAAAAGATTGTATAGATGAAATGCATTCATACATAACTAAATGCATATGTATAGCCTCAAATTTTTAAATAAAAATATTTAAAAATACAATTATAGGTTGAAACTTCAGCAGGAAATGTAATTATAACATCAGATCTCATGCTTCAAGTGAATGATTGATCATCATTTTAAAGAGATAATAAAAAACAGATTATTTCCTCTAGGGTTTTAGAATTAGCTGGGTTGACTTCATGTGGGTCCAATGTTTATTACATCCTCCCTGATAGAACAGCAGGTTTACCAGATATGACAAGTCCTGTGGCATGTGCATAGCTAAATGAGCCTGTGAAATTGCTTTTTTAGCATTTCTACACAGCTTATTATAGAGGATTATACTGATATGCAGGAACATGTTTGCCAATTGGACCTATCAGTATGTTATTTGTAACAGGAATATAATTTTTGCTTATATATCACTCTCTTTCTCACTGGACTAATAGAAAAAATTCCATACTAAAGCAAAAGCTAAAACTGGTTTTCCTTCACATGTAAAAAATACAAGAAATTTTATCTCTTCTCTATTAAAGGTGAATTCATACTTTTACTGTTAACATATTCTCAGAAAAGATACCTAAATCAAACACCTAGGTCCTATTACCAATTCTTCACATATCTCTACTCCAAGGAGTTTCCATCAACCTGAAATAAAAGATTATATTAATGGTAACATTTAATAATAGTCTGACTCAGTTCCTTCTAGCGAATTTGCTGGAACCCTAATTTTGCTCACATAGAAATTCCCTTCTAAAATGATTGTTAATATTTTAAGTTTTAAAAAAGAATCCCTGTGTTTTAGAGATACATGCTGAAGTATTTACAGATCAGATGGTAATCATGTTTGGGACTTACTTCAAAATTGAAGATAGGGGACATCTAACATGGCTTGGCCATGTTGATAATTTTTGACGTTTGGTGATTGGTATAAGGAAGCTCATTTTACCATTTTTTCAACTCTTGTACAAATTTGAAAATTTCCATGATAACAACTATGTTTCCTCTTTCTAGAGCAGGAGATTTCAGGAGTGTTATATGTGTGGTCTAAAAGGCCATTGCTAACTCATCAAGTCCATCATGTTGAATTGCATTTCCAGATATTTGACCTAACTGATCCATGCCCCAGTGTTACTTGCTCTTGTCACACTGAGGCAAGACTCTTCACTTCTCTCCAGAAATCACGTGACTAAGCAATCATGTGACTTTATAACCCAGTAATAGGTCTTTCCTAACAGGTTCTCACCTACCCTTAGGTTTTCCCTCACTCTTAGAAGTACAGCTCTATTTTTGTCTTAGGCTTTTTTAGTTTATAACAGTTAACTCTTCTTTGGGGTGTCCAGGAATTATCAGTTGACTGACAGCACATCCTACTGCACTAAAAATCATCTCTCTTTGCTGATTCTTCTATCCCCAATTCCTCTATCCCCAGTAAGTGTTTGGCAAAATTTGTGGTCCTTGGCTTTCTATAACTACAGTGTACATCCATTTCCTCCAATATTCTCTTAGAGAAGGAAGGAGTTGGCCTTTGTTGCCCAACTGCTTAAAGAAGACTCCTCATTTTTGACTCTGTATGTGACACTCCCTTGACCTGCATTTAAGCAAAGCTCTTATTGGCCCTATAGCCATGCCAACTCTCCTTTTGTGCTTACAGTTATCCGACCCTAGTTTGTGCACACATACACAGATACACACACTGTAATAGAATGCTTCTAAAACCATCCTGACTGTGATTCCTAGTCAACCACACAATCTACGGATTATTAGTGATCCATAGACTCAGTGATATTCTGGATTGTTACTGATTACCCCTCCACAAAAATAGATGCCTGCCACCTGAAAAGTAGTTCTGGACTGGTTTTAAATTGGTTCTAATGTGAAGTTTGAAAACACAGCTGAAATGGTTTGGGGTACCAGAACTTATTAAAATTTTTTCCCTCTAAGAATGTGATGTTCTTTGGAGACAAAAGGGGAGTTTTGGGAAGGGAATAGACAGCCTCCACTGAAAGACCATATGTTCAACGTTGACATGGAGGCTGGTGTGACAAGAGTAGGTGGAGTGCACTATCATACCAAGCTGAACAACAGATTGAGACCTTGGTGACAGCTAGAATTATGCTGCCAACTTTTCTTCCCTTGAGCTTACCCTTCTCTCGTTTGAAAATATCTACCTCAGTAAGTTTTATTTAAGAGAAAAAATGGTTTCCTAGTAACAAATTGAAATCTAGAAATGGAAATCATAGCTCCCCTATTTGCTTTTGAAATGAATGATTGCATTTATTGGATGTCCTTTCAAGGAGAACAGTTTGAATCTGACTCATTCCTTGTACTTATCTTTCTTTGACTATCCATCCCTGAGAGAGAAGAATATTTAAGACTAGTTAGTGACTAATGAAACTTTAATCACAGCCTGATACACAAATTATATGGACATAAATAAAATAGCTTTTTTTTGAGGGGAGGATGTTAAAGAGTAGGAGAAGCATAGTAAAAAGCATTTTCCTCTGAAAAAGTGTTATTCCTTTCAAGGATGGATGCAGTTGGCAAACTATTTCAGGAAAAACATGGCCTGGTTTTAAGTGATAAACTCCCTGATAGATGGTTTCCTTCCCCAAAGGAAAAGTCTCTGGAAAACCTAGCCCACGCTTTCCTGTGGTAATCTCAGTTGGTGTTTAAGAGCCTTTATAGACAGAGAGTCTTTCCTCATAACTAACCTTCCTTTCTTCCTTATTTCTTCTTTTTTTTAGGCCTGAGGAAATGGAACATACTAGTCACTCTTCTTCCTTCAAATAAATGAAGACAACCCCTTTATGCCCAAGTTAAATAATCACACTTCCTTCAATATTTATTTAAGGTGCCTGTCTTCTAATCCTTTTGCTGTTTTCCCCCCAGACACTTAATTAGTTTTCCACTTGTACTTCTAAACTGTAAGACCCCAAATAGACAAAACATACAGTACTCTAAGTCCCAAATCATGCCTAAGCAAGCAAAAGATTTTTCTTCCCTATTTCTTTAGTTTTAAATAAGATATTAAGACTCATATTCAGCACATAGCACATCTTACCCCACAGATTTTCAGCCACAATCCTAAAAACTATTAAGTCCTTGAGTCACACAAACTTTCTGAAACACTTGCGTATTCATATTTTTTAAATTCAGAAGTGCATACTGATTTTAGTCAATTTGAAAGGATCATTATCTTTTAAATGTACAATTTATTTTTTTCTGCTTTTTAATAAAAATTGAGTTTACTCCCATGAACAGTTGGTCATAATGCTGGAAATTAGAATTCAGGTATTCTATCACCTTAAATTTTTAAAAACTAATTTAGACTGGAAAAGCTGTTTACCACACCAATATGAGAGAACAGACCAAATATCCAAAACTCTCTAATTCATGATATAAATGAGTCATCAGGCTTTTAATTCTGATATTTTCTTTGAGGGAATGTGATTTGCCAGAGTAATATCCAAATGATGCTGTGATCGAAGCAACTCAACACAACCAAAACATAATTTCATAAAATCACAAGTTCTGTATTTGTTTTCCCATGAATTTATCATAGACCTCTTTCACTCAACACAGCTATTTTTTGTGTGCCTTTTTCAAAATTCTTTTCAAAAATTCTTATCATCAGCCTTTGTTATTCTAGTCCAGTTCTGTCTTTTAATACTTAGCAAGTTTTTATTTTGTCCAAGATGGTCTTTTAAATTGCTCCTGGAAACTAGAGTTTTGCCCTGGCTTTGTATTAAATGTAAATTAGTATTTCTCATTTTCCCTTTCATCTTTTCTCATAAACCTTGATTTGAATGAGAGATCAGGGTAGAATACAAACATCAATGAGTTGCTCTTTTGGAAGAAGAGGTATTAGCTGAGGTACTTATTTGCCACATTCATTTAAGAGCTGTGAAATTGCCAGTTTTTTCATTCCAGAGAAGACAAATGTAAATGATAGTGTGTTTATGTATTCACTAGAATTCTCTATGATTGAGGTTTTGGAAATATCAGTGAATTAAGAAAAACAGCTTGTGAAATGTGTTAAATGTGTGGTGTTTATCTTTCTGATACCATATTCTAGATGCCTGAATACATTTTCCCTGATCTAGTCCAAGCACTGAAACCAGTGCTATGGGAGTCAGAGGCTAGTTATATAGAAGCAGAATGTGGAAATTTGCTATAACATAGTAATATAAAGCACATAATAGCATGTGACTTCACACGTCACAACTCCATTTGAGTATATTATATCACCTGATTCTTCTAACACTCATATGAACTAGATAAGGTTCAAAAGACCCCAGGTTGGGAAGCGGATATGGCTCAAGTGATTGGGCATCCATCTACCATATGGGAGGACCTGGGTTCGATCCCTGGGACCTCCTGGTAAAAAAGGCAAGCAGGAAAGCCAGGCCCACATGGTAAGCCAGGCCTGCACAGCAAACCACGCGGCAAGATGATAACACAACAAAAGAGAGACGCGGGAAAGAGTCAAGGCAAGACGCGCCAGAAATCAGGAACTGAAGTGGTACAAGTGACAGGGTGCCTCTCTCCCACATTGGAGGTCCCTAGGATCAAATCCTGGTGAAGCCTAGAGGAGAAAAATGAGAAGAGAAGGCAAGAAACAGACACAGAAGATCACCCAGCAAATGGACACAGACAGCAAGTGGGGAGCGGGGAGAAGGGGAAGACCCCAGGTTAAAAGAGGTCAGAAAGGTTAAGGGACTTTTCCAGGTTGACTCACTAATAAGTGGTAGATCAATGATTCAAACATTGGTCTGCTGTCTCCTGATCCAACATTCTTCCCATTAGAGTCTAGCCTCTCACCAGAGGCTTATTAACATAACTCACATCTGGAAACATGTTATTCTTGGGTGGAATTATTTTGATAAAAATTGTCTGGGATATTATTCATTAATTCTAATAATACTGTGAGGTTGGTGGTGCCTCATTTTTATAGACATAGAAATTATGTCACTAAAGAGCAAAATGATTTGTCTAAAGGCCAAAGAGAGGGCCAGAAATATATCAGAACAGGTTTAAGCCTACTGGAGAATACTGTTCATGAGAGGCTGAACTGCAGCAAGAAAACTGGTTTATGAGAATACAGAATTTCATCAAGTCAAAGGGTCTTTAATGTTAGATATGTTCGCATCTAAAGATTCAAAGAAATACTTGTAGTAAACCTGGATTAGTGTTTTGAGATGATGACAGAATTAAATGTTGTGTGCACACTGCCACCACCCCTCCCCTTTGAAGTTATGAAGTCAGTTACATGGTTACTATAAAGAAGTTCAAGACTGTCAGCAAGATTCCAGGCAACAACCAGCTGACCTATCTGGTTGTTAATACCTTCAAGCATACTGAGAAGACAACTCCTAATATTATACCAGCTTCCTGATTGATCAGGGAGCAGAATCACCCTGGATGTCCTGAGATCTTGATTAAAACCATTTGCCCAAAGTAACCTCAGTTAACTTACATGATAATTGTCTTCCACAGAGGTATCTTCCAATGTCAAGAAAATTTAAGATTGAAGGTGAAAGTGTTGAGGAGAATCTAAACCACAGTGCAATATTTTGTATTAAAAATAAATCAGTAATAGGGAGCAGATGTAGTTCAGTTGTTGAGCTCCTGCTCCCCACGTACGAGGTCCTGGGTTCAATCCCTGGTACATAAATAAATAAATTAGTAAATGTCTGAAAATTTAAGAACCTTTACATAGGTTTTACAGAATTTTGGCCCATTAGAGTGTCAGCCTTGTAACTGCAATCTAAAATCCATAATCATGTTACTAAGGAAGTAAATCAAGACTTGTGATCTTAAGAGAAAATTTTTCTTATTTTATATTCTGTTTTGAATTATGTAAAAAATGCTAAGTTCCATGAAATTTTTAAGTTGATTATGTTTATAAGAATTATTTAATATTCAGGAGGATTTCATTTCAGAGAATAGAAGCACTTGAAAAGGAAATAAAATATTAATTATAAAACACAGTTTTAACATTTTGAACTAACTTTTTAAATGGGAACACTTTCAAAATATTTTTTTTTAATTTGCTAGACATAGAGTAAAACTTTCATAATAAAATTAAAATAAAACCAATTTTTTAAACAAAATTAAACTGAATGTTCTTTTCTTGGCACAAAAATCATTCTAAAGGCACCAAACAAATCTCATTAACACTCTACTTTACTATATAAAATTTATTCTATTTAGCATTGTTTTCCTAATTTATTTCCTAGTATTTCCATTTTGTTTGCCCTCGCTAAGAAAAATCTGGAGAAGACTTTAGCATCTACCAAGCATGCAAAATTTCACCATATGGTAAAGAATAGTTACAACCTGGCTCCAAAATGATGACTTCCTTGTAAATATCATTGTGAGTCCAAAAAAAGTGCTAGTTCAGTTCTAACAGCACCAAGGAATGGGGAAGGAATGAGTGACTTATCCAGCTCACCACATCAATCCAAAAGAGATCCACCCATCTCTTTCCACATATTACACACCTTCAAAGGGGAGGCAGCTAATCAGATTGAGATTTCAGAATCTTATCTAATTTATCCTCCATGTTTGAATTATGTATGTAGGAGTTTGTTGGTGTAAACAAAAACATACGAGAATGCTCAATGTTATAATATAAATAAGTTGTTTCTGGAGATTTTCTGATTCTCCAAGCCCTTGTTCCATTTTTATTCTGCAAAAATGCCTTTAATGGAAGGGAGATATGTGGTCAATAGTTTTGCCCTTTTGGAAAATTTTCTTTTTCTGTCTGGGGAAGGTTTTAATCAATGAGCTTGTACTGAGTGTTAGTTGCATGTATAAAGACTTTGAAAAGAGTTTCTCCTCTCTGGGACAGACAGGAGATCTCTACCCTCCATCTGTGTGTGTTTGTGTGCAACTCTGTGCTCATTTGCATACATTTGCAACAAATTTATGACATCTCAACCTCATTCATTATAGGCCAACTGCAACTTAAAGTTTCAAAATTAACTAACCGAGCAGATATACCAGCTTCTTGAGCCAGCATATTGAATCTTGAATTTCTGGTAAGTTCAAACATACTGAAAAAGTCACCCTGATCTAAAATTGTATTCTTCTTTTTGGTGTACCACTCTCAGAATCCATTTCACAAAGACAATCCAGATTTTTGCTGATGTACATAAATAAATCCTTGTGATTTGGGGTATGTGATCTTTTGTCCTTCCTGCTAGACATTGTATTTGGCCAGTTAGGATGTGATTCTGGTTATAAGTCTGGAAGCAATGGGAAATGTGTAAGTGTGGGAAGGAGAAGATTTGATACTCTTTTACAAGGAAGAAATCATTACAGTTTCTTCAATCTGATCAGAACAACCCTCATCAGACAGGAAAATAAGGGATGCTTCTGATAGCCAGGGAAGCTCAGTGGTACTTGGAGTCAGAATCTTAGAGTTATTGGAATGTCACCATACCAATTTGGAGATTCTATTCTTTTCCAATAAATTATCTAGCCTTCCCCTTCACAAAAGAGACCTGTGAGGCTGTGACTTACCTATACTGTAAATTTCTAAAAGTAGAACCCCTCTAATATCACAGATGGCTGCTGGGAGCCATCTTCCTCATAACCTTGAGGAAGCCTGTTGTCAGTGAGAAAGAATGAAGTCAAGCAGAGAATATCAGACTTCTGTTTAGTTCAGACAGAGTAAGCCTTTCAAATACAGCTCTTACTTTCCTAAGATAGCAATAAATTAAATTTTATATTTCCAATATTGAGAGATGACCTCTTTCTTCATGGGTGAAATTTGGGATAAGCTAAATGACATGGTTGTAAAAATATTAGTAGGCCTAAGTTATCAAAAATATGACTTCTGGCAAGTTGCTGTTTCTTGACATTTAAATGTTACAGAGCTATTGTTTTGCCTTGAGCACTGTCCTTCCTTTTGACATATTTTTAATAAAAATGCTTCCAGAAGGATGTAACACCCAAATTCTAAAATTCAAACATACTCAGTGAATGAAATAATTTTCCTTCTCAACACAGAGAACATATAGAGGTTGAGGTAGAGAGCATAAGAAAAAATGATGGACTTTGAAAGAGGATAGTTTTCTCCATCTATAAGCTATGTGGCCTTGAAAACATTCCTCAATATTTCTAAACCTCAGTTTCCATTATCTGTAAAAAGAAATAGTAAAATCAACTGATAGGATCAATAACATGTAAGAATGGTAAGTCTAACATGACTGAATGAGAATCTCAACATCTTCACTTTTTAGATGCTTTTAGTTTATTAAATGCTCCCGAAAGCAATATACAAAAAAATGGGCTGCCTTTTACAATGAGGATTTATTAGGTTGCAAGCATACAGTTCTGAGCCTGTGAAAGTGTCCAAATCAAGGCATTATCTGTTGATGCTTTCTTCCCAAAGATCGGTACATGGAGGCATCTGCCGGTCTCTCTCTTCTCTTCTGGGTTTTGTTGTTTCAGCTTCTGGCTTCCTCTCTCCCAGGTTCCATTGATTTCAGCTCCTTGCTCTCATGGCTTTCTCTCTCTGCTCCTGTGGCCTTTTCTCTGTGCTTATGTGGGTTTCTCCCTCTGTCTCTTTCTCCGTATTTATTCATCCTGTTTGTAAAGGACTCCAGTAAGAGGATTAAGACCCACTTAGGATCATGCCTACTGAAGTAATCTAATCAAAAGGCCCCACCTACAATAGGTTGATAGGAATGGATTAGTTCTAAGGACAATATTTTCTAGGGTCCATCCGGCATCAAACTGTCACAGACGGTATAGCCTTGGGAAAGTTTCTTTCCCTCCATGAGTCTTAGGTTCCTAAGAAGACATTGAGAGAGCGGGGAAGGGCCAGTGGTGTGTGAAGCCATCTTGCACTGGCCTGAAAAAACCAATTGTCAAATTTTCAAGAATTTTGTGAGGCAATCTTTAAACACATTCTTCATTAAAAATTGAATGATATATTCCTATTAAATAAATTACATTTAAAAAGATAAATATTATCACTTCCTAGTTATTTTACTTCTTTTACTATTATTGGTATTCTTGAGGTTATTTATATCTATCCTAACTGTGTCGTGGAAATATAATGATGTGTTGCTTTGAATCTACTCCCAATTCCACATTTAGTGACATATTGACAGCTTAGAATCAGCTACTGTAGCAGTTTGCTATTATTTATGAATTCCAAAAATAGATATTGGATTATGTTTCTAAACTGGTCCATTCCTCTGGGCAGATTAGATTGTATTAACTTCAGAGGTTTCACTTTTACTTGA
This sequence comes from Cabassous unicinctus, assembly GCA_029593785.1. Lineage (NCBI taxonomy): Eukaryota > Metazoa > Chordata > Mammalia > Cingulata > Chlamyphoridae > Cabassous > Cabassous unicinctus. Next base: position 70,338 of record JAQZBX010000567.1, on the reverse strand, counting down.
TTAAATTATGATTAGAGCTTTGACTAGGCCACATCAGGGTGGGGACTCTCAGGGAAAACCACATGGCAGAGGAGAGAGTTGGAGTTTTGACGCTGGAGCCATGGGTAATAAACACACAGGAATAGAAACAGCTCCATAGACACGGCAGAGGCACGGGGAAGTGAGAGAGCCTGATAGTCTACAGCTGACTTTGTGGAAAGAACAGAGCAGCTGAGCCCAGAGAGGAACAAGCCCCAGGAGAGAAACGAGACTTATCTCAGCCTGCAGCTGATATTGGAAGAAGCTGGGACCACAGAGCCTTAAGAGGAAGAGGGAGACTGAACCCTTGCAGACGTCAGCAGCCATCTTGCTCCAACATGTGGCAACAGACTTACTGAGGGAAGTAACTTATACTTTATGGCTTGGTAACTGCAAGCTTCTACCCCAAATAAATGCCCTTTATAAAAGCCAACAGATTCTGGTACTTTGTATGAGCACCCTTTTGGCTGACTAATACAGCTACTATGGCATGGACATTGGTAAATGTTATAAATCAGATTGTTTCTTTCCTCCTGCCAACCCCAGAAAGCAAGCAGTTAAATATGTCCTAGCATTCCACTGGAAAAGGTATCCAGTGCATACCAAAGAGTCAGACTGTTCTCTGCTCACAGAACTTTCAAATTTGCACCAGGGCTGCTTTTGGTCCTGAAATGACAGCCTCATTCAGTAGGAAGTTTTCAAACTTGGAAAAAATGATGTTTTCAAATTAAGACAAAGAAATTACACTCAGATTCTGATATGGTGGGTTTGTGTGGGCTGGATAATTTGAACACCATTTCCTATGTGTCAGTGAGAAATGAGATCACAATAACAAAGAAGCAGCTATCAGAGGATACCTCCATCATCCTCTGCTTCATTCTGACAAAGAGAAAGGTAAATGAAAAAAGATTAAGTACTTAAAATAAGTCATAGACTTTCTAAATAAAGGCTTTGATAATTAAAGCTGAAAATAGTTGTAATATTATAATGGGAAGAACAATAGCTTGCCATTTTTTTCTTTCCAAGTTACTACATTAAATATTCCAGCATTTATCTAGTTTCAGTGTTTATTCCTAATGACAGAGGGGATAAAGAAGAAGAAAAGAAGAGGGGAAAAGTGAAAGAGCAAAGAAAATCACTTTCAGAAAGTCAGTAATAGTTCAAAGCAAGGAAACTGAGGTTCCTATCAAGACATGCATGATGAATTTTTTTAGAAAAGAAAAGAATCATAGATTGTCCTGAACTAATTATATTCTTAGAGGTATTTACATAATTCAAGGTTTCCACCAGAAAAGTAGTAATATACATATAACGTAAAAAGAACAGCCATTTTCTAGATAATGAACTATTATTCCTCATAAATAGTAGATCCAAAATTTAAAAATAATCTAATAAAACAGACAAAATCAACAATGTTTATTAAGTTAACACTGATGACATAAAAGTCACTTTTGAAACTGGTCAACCAAGACAGTGACATAAGATAATTCAGGGTGCTGTTCCCTCAAAGATTCTTTGAAAAAGCAAGCAAACAAACAAACTGGCCAAGCCATTTTCCATAAAAGTTTGGAAAATAGTTAAAGGGTTGCAGTAACTGGTTGAGTGCTAAATTAAGAAAACAGAGCTTTGAAATTGCAAGTAGAAGCTCCTGTTGCTCTTGCAGTCCCCTCCCTTATGCCCTTCCCAGTGCAGCCTGTACTCCCATTTGTAGGCCTCTGGCCCAGTTCTGGAGGGAGAAGAGTAATCCCTATGCACATACAAGGGTGCATGCATGTTGGTACCAAGTTATCAGTTGGCAGTCTAAAAGACTGAGCCAGGAAACTTATATCTGGATCATGTTTGCAGAACTTGCCCAGCAAGCAGAAGCAGCATGCAGACAGCTAAAAGCAGTGTAAAAAACAACTAAGTCAAAGTGGCCTGGGGCAAAAGATTACCTGGTTTAAGTCATACAATAAAGCAGATGGGGGGTGGGGGAGGGAAGTCTATTTCATAGGAAGTAAAGGAGGCATTCCTGCAAATAAAGGAATTTCTAAGACCATGAGGTAGCACAAGCTCAGAACAAGAAATGTGGTCAAAAAAGACAGAGAGGACCCTGCACTTCACATTTGCCTCTGGTTGAACTTCTTGATACATGATCTAAACTCTGAAGTAGGACACCAGTTAAAATAAAGCCAATTTGCAAAGACTATGAAAGGTGTTTTTTGGTGGTTTGTTTTGTTCTCTCCTGGAAGTCAAGGAAATAACTGTCACATCACTGTGACACTGGATACAAACTTAAGGAACAAATAGCCCAGCAATGAAATCCCACAGTTAACATTTTAAAATGGTAAGAGGTACAGTGGGCAAGAAAGATTACAAGACAAACAAAGAAACATAAAATCATGGCCCACCAAAGCAACAAGATAAAAATCCAGAAACCTTCAATGAAGAAAACTTTGGACATACTGAACAAGGACTTAAAAAAGATCATCAGTTTGCTTAAGGAGAAAAAGGAAAACACAGAGCAAAAACTATACAATATCAAGAAAGCAATGAATAAACAATACGAGAATCTCAATAAAGAGATAGCAATTATAAAAGGAACCAAACAGAAATACTGGAGTTGAAGGCTTCAATTACTGAAGACTTCAATTCTCAGAAAAATTTCTGAGAGGGTTTCATCAGCAGATTGGAGCTGGCAGAAGAATAATCAGTAAACTTAAAGACAAGAGAAAAGAAATGATTAAGGCCAAGGAGTAGAAGAAAAAAAGAAAGAAAAAGTGAACAGAGCCTAGGAAACCTGTGGAACAACTTCAAGCATACCAATATACATTTTACAGAAGTCCTAGAGAAGAAAGAGAAAGGGGCAGAAGGAATATTCAAAGAAATAATGGCAGAAAACTTCCCAAGTTTAATGAAATGCATGAATATACACATTCAAGAATCCCAATGAACCCCTAACAGGATAAATTTGAAGAAAGCCACTCATAGATACAGTCAGGACAAGTAGAGTTCTAAAGTCTGCAAGAGAAAGGCAACATGTTACGTACAAGGAAGTCTCAATAAGATTAAGTGCCAATTTCTCATCAGAAATCATAGAGGAAGGAAGCCAGTGGAAAGAAATATCTACAGTGTTGAAAGAATACAATTGCCAAACAAGAATTTTATATCTGGCAATACTATATTTCAAAAATGAGGGAGAGATTAAGACATTCCCAGGCAAACAAAAGCTGCAGGAATTCGCTACCACTAGACTTGCCCTATTAGCAAAGCTAAAGGGAGTTCTGATTGAAAGGAAAGTACACTAGACAGTGGATTGAAGCAGCATAAAAAAATAAAGGTCTCTGGTAAAGATAATCATATGGATAAATATAAATGCCAGTATTATTGCTTATTTTTTTAATATGTAACTCCACCTTTAACTTCCTACAACTTCTTAAATGAAAGTGCATAAAGAGTATTGATAAATCTATAGTTTTAAACATAGAATATATAAAGCTATAATATGTACCAAGTGCAACAAAAGGTGGAGAATGGAGGGGGAAAGGAAGAATACGTGTATGCTATTGAAGTTAAGTTATCAAGTCAAGTGTGCTTGTTAAATTTAAGGCTCATGGCAACCACAAAGAACATATATGAAAAATATATAAAGAAAGAAATGAGAAGGGACTCAAAATGGATCACTCCAAAAAATCAAATAAATTGGAAAAAAGCAGGCATTAATGGAAAGATTGATGGACATTGAAAAACACACCATTAAACAACCAATGGGCTAAAGAAGAAATCAAAAAGGGAATTAGTAAATATCTTGAGGCAAATGAAAATTAAAACACAACATACCAAAACTTATGAGATATAGAAAGTCTGTGCTGAGAGGGAAATTTATAGCTCTAATCACTTACATTATAAAAGAAGACAGATCTCAATTTAGAGTTATAACTATTTCACTGGCAGATCTAGAGAAAGATGAACTAAATAAACCCAAAGGAAGTAAAAGGAAGGAAATGACAAATTAAGTGGAGATAAATGAAATAGAATTTTTTTTTTAATGATAGAGAGAATCAATGAAACCAAAAGTTGGTTCTTCAAAAAGAGAAATAAAATTAACACTACTTTACCTAGACTGAGAAAGAAAAAAGAGAGAGGACTCAAATAACTAAATCAGAAATATAAATATGGGTATTACTACTGACCCTACAGAAATACAAAGGGATTACAAGGGGATACTGTGAACAACTGTACACCAACAAATTAAATACCCTAGATGAAATGGAAAAATTCCTAGAAACACATAAAACTACCTACACTAACTAAAGAAGAAATAGAAGATCTGATACAGATCAAAAACTAGTAAGGAGATTGATTTGGTAATAAAAAACCTCCCCAAAAAGAAAAGCCCAGGACCAGATGGCTTCATGGTTAAATTTTACCAAACATTTCAAGAAGAATTAACACCAATTTTTCTCAAAATCTTTAAAAAATATTGAACTTACTTTATGAGGCCAACATCCACTCTAATACCAAAGCCAGATAAAGACATCACAAGAAGAGAAAATTACAGACCAATATCTCTTTGTAATATAGACACAAAAATCCTCAAAAATTCAGGCAAAATGAATCTAACAACACATTAAAAGAATTATACAGCTTGGCCAAGTGGAATTTGTCCCAGGTATGCAAGGGTGGTACAACAAAAGTAAATCCATTAATGTAATATCCCACATTAATAGAATGAAGAGAAAAACAAAACAAAAACCTGATCATATCAACTGACTAGCAAAGACATTTGACAAACTCCATCATCTTTTTTTGATAAGAACAATTAGAAAACTAGGAATAGAAGGAAATTTCCTCAACATGATAAAGGGCATGTATTAAAAAACAAAACACAGCTAACATCATACTTAGGCGTGAAAGACTGATCTTAAGATCAGGAACAAGACAAGGATACTGTGATAGTTTAGAACTGTATGTACCCCAGAAAAACATGTTCTTAGACTTAATCCATTCCTGCGGGTATGAACCCATTATAAGTAGGACCTTTTGATGAGATTACAGCAGTTAAGGTGTGACCCACTCAATCAAGGTTGGTCTTAATCCTATTACTGGAGTACTCTGAAATCAATGAAACCAAGAATGGAAAGAAGACACTAGCAGATGCTGCCATGTGCCTTGCCGTGTGACAGAGGAGCCAAGGATTGCCAGAAGCTGATCTTTGGGAACAAAACATAGCCTTGATGTTGTCTTGATGTGGATGTTTTTCCACCCTCAAAACCATGAGTGAATAAATTCCGAATGTTTAATCTGACACATTTCATGGTATTTGCTTTGAGCAGCCTAGGAAACAAACAGAAGCCCACTGTCAACACTGTTATTCAATATTGCATTGGAAATTCTAACCAGAGCAATTAGACAATAACAAGTAGTAATAGGCATCCAAATTGTAAAGGAAGAAGTAAAACTTTCCCTGTTTGCAGATCACATGATCCTATATATAGGAAGTCCTAAAAAATCCATAACAAAGCTATTAAAGATAATAAATGAATTCAGCAAATGGTGGGATACAAGGTCAACATGCAAAATTCACTAATATTTCTATACACTAGTAATCAATAATATGATAAGGATGTGAAGAAAAATCTATTTACATAGCAACTAAAAGAATAGAGTATCTTATCTATCAATAAATTTAACCAAGAAAGTAAAGACTTATACATGGAAAACTACAAAACGTTGCTAAAAGAAATAAAAAATGTCCTAGATAAATGGAAGGGCATTCCATGGGCATGGAATTGTAACACTAAATATTTCTAAGGTGTCAGTTTTGCCCAAAGTGATTTACAAATTTAATGTAACCCCAATCAAAATCCAAACAATCTTCTTTGCAGAAATGAGTTGCATCCATCTGGGAACTTCTTGGTCCCAAAACCAAGGGGTCTGTGAATTCCTGTTGCTCCTTCTTTCTACCAGAGGGACCAGTCAACATGGGTGCAGGTGGCAGAAACCTGTAGCTTGAACAGATATCCAGACTCTAAAGGCTTAGAAGCAGGGCAGCTGAAGCAGTCACATTTATCTCTTACAAGGCCCGATCCTCCTCTGATAACCAATGGAAAGCACCTGCTTTCCATTTCATCCTATTAAAAAGGTGCCATGAAGATACTATGATAAGGACTATGCTGGCACTAATATGCAAATAGTTCAATCAACTGCTGGACCTCCTTTTTGGAGGTGGGAGACTTCAGGGACAGTGATTTGTCCCATACCAGATCAGGGGTTTGGTGCTGAGCTCTGACCCATATGATACCCAAGAAAGTGACTGGCTGAGCTGAACCTTGTACTTTGTCAGCATTTATGTCCCAACCAGACTGTTGAAGCCTGGGAAGTTTCCTCCTCGCTCTGGTCCAACAACATGATGTCATCAATATAATGGAACCCTTGAAGTCCTTCAGGCAAGGGTAGCTTAATCAAATCCTGTCCCACCCATTGGTAGCAGAGAGTTGGGGAGTTTAAATGGTCCTGCAGTAGTATAGTGAAGATATACTATAGGCCTTGCCACTGGAAAGTGAATCAATCCTGGTGCTCCTCCTGGAGTGGGATGGCAATGTCCTTTTCCCCTCTAGGGAGGCAGTATTGCCACTGTTAGTCAATGCAGTGAGGAAGTGGGAGCATTGAGGGTGCAAGGTCTGTCACTTATCCAGCCATAATGACCAGAATTTGTTGGGATGGGGGAATGCATTCTAACAATCACTGCTGGGATGTTGTGATGGTTAGGCTAATGTGTCAACCCAGCCAGGTAATTGTTCCCAATTGTCTGGTCAAGCAAGCACTGGGATAATTGTAATACAAGGACATTTATGGACTTTAGTCACCAATGAATTTTCTGCATAGATAGCTGATTACATCTGCATCAACCTGGAAGATTGCTGTCAGCAATGAGTGGTGCTTTATCCAATCAGTTGAATGCCTTAAAAGGGGACGTGATTTCAGCATTCAGGGAGAACTTCCCAGCTAGTCTTTGGACAGCCAACATCTCCTGAAAACTCATGAAGGACCTTCATTGGACTTTCATCGGAGCCCCTGGTTTGCAGCCTGCCTGCGGAACCTGGACTTGTGCATCCCCACGGTCTGTGAGAGACTCTTATAAAATATCATACTATTGACAGATTATCTCCTGTTGATTCTCTCTCCCTAGAGAACCCTGACTAATACAGATGCTCAGTGGCACAGGAGATCAATTCCTATAATGTATTCCCTGGTGGGAAATATGACCATAGGGTGGCCAAAGGCCAAAAGGCCACAGGAACCAACCCGTAGGGTAGCAGTAACCTGTCCTCAAACCCAAGGGGAATACCCAACTCCTCCCAACACTATTCATTGCCTCCTCCCCTCTGCATCTCCCATAATAATAGTGAGCTGGTCACCTGTATCCAAAGTTTCATAAGGGTTGTTTCACTGCCCCCAAATTGTATACACACTGGAGCATATGGCCTTCAGTCTCCAGGGTGGTCAGGGGCCTTGGCCCCACCCCCAGGCTGTTTTCAATTTAGTGAAATTGAAAATTGGGTGAAGAGGTTCCTCTACAGGGCCAGACTCCTTAGTTAGGGCTGCTTGTTCTGGGTTTCTAGGTTTAAGGTATGGTCAGGCCTTTTAATTAGAACTAACATCTCCCTGGGCTGTGGAATGGAAACATACTGAAATATCTGCACACAATAGAAAAGGGGGCAGGGCTAAGAGAGGGCTGGGAGATGGTCTCTAGGTACCTAGGTGTGTCCCTGACTTCCTGTGGGTGGGGGGCGAGGGGGGGGATGGACATATATGGGAACTCTATTTTCTGCACGATTCTTCTGTAAACCTACAACTTCTCTATTTAAAAAAATCAAAATTAAAGTCATTTTTTTCACCATCTTGTCTTGAGATAATTGATATAAATACAACATAATGCAAGGTAGGGCCTTCTGCAGGTTAGAGAGGAAACAGTAAGTGATGCTTGATTGAAGATCGGTGATTTCTGAAGCTCTGAGGACATGGTGAAAATGGACAAATTTCATTCACCACATTGCAATACTGGAGTTGTGTATGAGTATTCAAAAGCACAACTACGCTATCCATATAGTCTTGTTCATATATATAATAGAATTGTCATGCTATACGGTGAGAGAAATGTTTTCAGGGTAGTGCCAGTTTTCATGGAACTTTCCAACCTATGAATGACTGGCATTAACAACAGAGTAAGTTGTGATTCTAGGACATTCTAAAGTCAAATGTCAGTCACTAGGTATAAAGATGGCTCAGTAACACCCCTATTCTCTTCAGAAAATATCAATCATCTACAGATGAAAAGATAATCTCATTCTCACGTAAAATGTGAAATTTATAGTTTTTTATGCTGTGTTGTTGAAGGCATGACAAAGCCTCCATCAATATACCCTTGCAGGCATAGAAATATTCTAAAATTCACAAATTAAGTACACTCTTAGGTTAAGCATTGAAAGATACCAATGAAGTCTGAAGATAAATTTTATTTTCATGAAAATCTGTTATACTCCTTCCACCTGTCTATTTCATTTATGTGACAGTCTTACACTCAGAATGATACTTTTCTGTTTCAGTATAACAACTTGTTCATGAATCTCACTGCAACCCTGTTAACAGGGATCACCAGGACTCTAAAGACTAGATACGATTGGTTTTCATTCCCATTCCACTTCTTGACTTTTCAAAGACTTCTATTTTCAAGTTCACCTCTGAGTTAATCAAATTATAGAATATCACCTCATATTTTTTCTAATATTTATACACACACACACACATGCAATGCACACCCACAAGTACACCAAAGCTTATGCAACAGGCTCTACTGAAAGATTGGAAGAAAATTGTAGTAATTGAAGTGGAGACCACAAATAAAAATAACTTAAAACTGAGTCATAGATATTCATATTATCAAGAATCCTTCCGTAATTCTACCATGTTTCTTGAGTGTCTTCTCAATTATTTCTCTTGTCTTTTTTCTTCTCTTCTATCCTCTCCTTTTACTCCCAAATTCCTGTTCATGTCTAATGCAGCACTGTTTAAGTCTCTCTCGAGGTGCCTCTCTTCTCCCGACCCAGCTTTCACACTGGGCACCTTATGGAGTTAGTCCCTTTTTTAAAAAGTCAGTTACCTCTTCAAAAGTGGTTTTGGTTTCTGCTGTTATCATAATCATTTTTAACCTCCCACATAATCATGAGTCAATCATAGAAAGTCAACAAATAGCTAAAAATGTGAATTGTATGAACAGAGTTATATAATATAGCTTCACTTCTACAAATATACAAATGCCTGTTCTTACATATAAAAATCGCCATATACAGCATATACAGTCATAAAAAATGCTCATGAAAGTCCCCAGATATTTAGTCCCATGGAATATTGATGGATCATGTGATACCTTCACACCTATTTCCTACAGCCTTCCTTTCCTACTTGGGAATATCTGAAATAGAGGAAAAATAATAATTGGAGTTATTTTGAGAAGTTCATTTAACAAAACCACAGTAACTGCAGTGTATAGAACATTGGCTTCAGAGTTAAATAGATCTGGAATAGAATTCTCACTCTGCCATTTACTTAACTATGAGGCCATGGATATAGTCCAGGAGCCTCAATATCCTCTAAAATTGGTGATAATGTGCCCATTTCAAAAGATCCTATTAAAAGTAAAAATGAAAATGTATGTAAAATTCTTGGCATTATGCCTGGTGTATAGTAAGTTTTTAATAAATATCAGCTATCATTATTAGTTTTATTAGGATATTAGTAGTGATATGGGCCAGAAGTAGAGAGAATTCCTCTGAGCGCTCACTCTGTAAAACCAGTATATCTTATCTGGAGCTTCATGCTTTAATCCTTCCCAAAAGGACATGGAAAATTGGGAGGTAACTGTTTCTTTTCATTCCCACACTGAATCTCAGAACTATCGTGGAATTCCTTTTATCCCCCATCTCAAGCAAACCACCCTTTGCTCTTTAGGAGGGTTTGTCTGATAATGACCAGCACTGAAATCCCTTTCCCAGTTACTTTAGGGGTGGGGGGTGTAGGAGGTGGAGTTCCCTTCAGTTCCTAGCATAGGCTATGTAGTGGCTGCATAACAGGTAATAATATTATTTCCCTTTCCATTGTCATTACTGACCCCAATTTTATCCAAAGACCAGCAATTGTCACTTTAACACACTATGAAGCTGAAAGGTAGCTAATCCCTGAATTTCACTTGCATTTATCTTTGAAGAAGAACCCAACACAGTAAGGTCCCTCTCTACACCTGGCTGAGCAGAAGATGCCCATTGTCTGTGATTTTCTGATGTCTCCCCTTCCAGTGATTCCCTCTCTCCTTGAGGGGAACAATTTGCTCTTCCTCTTATCATCCTTTTGCTCTGCAGTAACTGGGTGGAGCTGGGAACCTCTGCTTGGTCTCTTTCTCCTCACTTCTCTTCAGTTCTCCATGTAGCATTGTCAGACATGAGTGTTAAAAAGTCTTATTAAAAAAAAAAGGATGAGCCATCGTTTATCTTGTAAACTATTAGAAACCTACCAATTTTTGAATTAAACAAAAATATTCAGAAAAGCAATAATTGTCTAGAATGAAAAATCATTCTGAGAATGAGTTCTCTCTCCTCCGAAGTCCCCTTTAGTCTTTTTACATCTCTGTTCCAGCACTTACTCTAGGTTCGTGGCTCTGTTACATATAAGAATTCAAGAACATGGCGGTTTAGTTAGGCCAGCAGTTTATTAAGGAAATGAGGGAAGAGAATTCATATGGGAGAAAATAATAGATTACGGGTTCCCAGGTATACTTGCCAGCAGGTCCAGGAAGAGAAGGGAAAAAGGGTCGATTTAGCCTTTGCCTTGCTTTTTAAACCATTAATTAGTCCTCCTACTTGCTAATGTTTGGGGGAGGGGTCCCAGCTGTTTGCCATTTTGATTGATTACCCCACCTGTCAATTCTTCAATTCTGGGGGTGGGGAGTTGTCAACAATAAGGCCCCTTGAGAACATCTGGGGCTTTTCCTTGATGCAGGATGATCAATGAAAAATTTCACAAGTTCTTCCAGCCATTTTCTGGTGGCGGTCTTTCTCTCAGGATTTCCAGGTGAAATTCCATGGCCACGTGTTTCACGGCTGTGGTTTTCTTCTAGGTCCCAGATTCATCTTCTCATTTCCTCAACTAGCTTGCTGCATTACTCCATATTACAAGATCATCCAGACATGTGTACTGTTTTTATTTCCCTCTTCTAGATGGTATGCTTCTTTGCTTTGCGAGCATAAAGCAATTTTATTGCAATAATAGCTCAAAACTCATATGTGGTATGGGAGATGGTAGGGTTGGGTCAGCAACAATTTCTCTCTAGATGGTATGCTTAATTCAATAAGCTCATCCTCTAAACAACAATGATCATAAGAACAATGAGGATGATGATAATAGCAGCTCCCAGTTACTGAGCCCTATCATTCCTGTGATTATTGCCAACTCTTAAAATAATTTAGCTCAAATGCAAAGAAAGGAAAAAAAAACTCAGCTATGTGTGTGTTAAAATTACCTTTTTTACAGATGAGGAAACTGACACTCAGATGAGCTAAAGTTTCACACTTGTGAATTCTACTCCCGTTGAAATTCACGTTCTTTCCATTGTCTCCACGTTGCCACTTTTCTACCCTGTAGAGCAGGGATCTGCATCCAGTGTACACTTATTAACTATTCACAAAGTCAATAGAATATCAGGAAATTGGAGCATGGGGGAAGGGGTTTCTCTACAGGTACCCCTTTGGGATAGTAAAAATTATCCCAAATTTGGAAAGAAGACAGAGGTATGGGGTTAGACCAACTTATCTTTTAATTTTTTTTTTAGAAAAGTTTTAGGTGGCAGCTTATCTTTTAATGCCATATTGGAATATCAACAGACCCCTCCCCCAGGATACATAATTCTGACAAACATTTTTTTCTAAATAAAAAAATATACATATATGTTAAAATTGTGCTTACTGGCTGGAGCTATACAAGGAATAAATAATGGAAAAGACATTCAACTGTATTCAAGGTAATGAGGTTTTTCCCCAAGGGAAAAAGAGAGCCAATTTGTCCTAAAACAAAGTGTCAAGTTGATCCAGAAGATGAAAGAACCCAGTGAAGGACAAAAGCTGAGTATGTACATTGTTGGGTAAGTAAAAATCTTACCAACAAAAGAGACCTTTCCAGATCAATATGGAAAGAAAGAAAACTGATTTACTATTGAGTAAGCATAACAAAGTGCATGCATTTAGATAGCCCTCAACAGATTACAAAGTCAGTGTACAATTTCACACCATTATACAGCAAAGCAGGTACAAAGTTCACTTGGAAATTGAGATAGGCATTGGCCTAGTTAATTGTTCTCTAAAAGAATAATATAATTTATTTTATCTCCTTGAGAGAGGAAGGGTTATATTATGAGATAAACTCCTAAGCTAATTCTGGAGGTAAGTGTTTACATTTTGAAGGATTATGAGGCCTGAGACCTTGGAGGATTCTCCATTGTAAAATCAGGCACTGGGAATATCTGACCATGTGAAACGTGGTTGCATTCCAAAGGCCAACTATATCTTCAAGGAGACCTTTCAAAGAGAAGAAGAAAAGGTAGCTGCCCCTTGTCCCTTTAAAGGCTAAGAAAATTTAATTTAAAAATATTTACCCTTACAGGAGGAAGTTGTAGAAGATTTAAGAAAAGTGAATGTTATTTGTCTAGGTTTATAATATCTGCAAATAATGAATATACAAAGAAGCATGGAATGTGTTAAACTTTTGTTCACATTAGCTCAGATTTGTTGGGGTCTTTCATTTCATAATTTTTAAAAGGAGTTTGTAAATCTTTTACTGCAAACTATTATATTGATGAAAAATTAGATTTGGTTTTCTCTTTGTTAAAATGACATTTGATATTAAGTTTGGGCCTTTTCTTACAAAGGGATAATATGGTATTCTTTATCTTCTGTGTAATCTGCCAATATAGTAGAGATTATGATTTTTAAGAGAAATGTTTTTGCTGACTTTACATTCTTAATTAAAAAATAAAAGAAGTTTCTCATTTTCACAAAAGCTGGATTATTGCAATTGCATGTATGTATTTTAAAATATTGTATTGTCATTTTTATTAATAGGTAATGAAGCTACAACCTTTCACCGTTAACAGGCACCTGTACTTCGCCCTTAACCAAGTGATCCAATATTCTCTTATAATCCTTTTGATTTTGCCTTCTCAAGATCAGATCATAAATTTAGAAAAATGAAGTTATCAAATATCCTCGGAAATGAAAACTCTCTGAGATTTCCCAGAGCCCCCTTGAAAAAAATCGCCTTGATAGTTATTTCACTTATGAAAACTAGGGTTAATAGAATAGGTTTGCTTGGTATAATCAATATTTCTTAATTAACTCTATATTACTGTAAGAGCCTTACAGAGAGAGTTGCAAATCAAAAAAGTTTCGCCTTCCCTTAGTTGGTTTTGTAAAGATAAAATGTTGTTAATATCAGTGTTCCGAAGACTGTGACTTTTACAGAATGGTTTGCGTGACCTTGGAGTTCTGTCAATATCCTCACCTCTGTGCGATCTTACCTCAGGGGTGACATTGATCAAACCCTGTTGTAATAGCTGTATATCATACCCCAACTGAGAGTTTTATTCTTTGCCATTTTTCTTTATTAGCTACGGTAATGAATTAATTGCAGCCATTCAGTCTTAACAACAAGTGGGTTCTGCTTTCCTCTGACGCTCGCCTGAAGGTTCTGTGATGTGCTTCAGGTTAGGATTTGTTTCTTCAACAAAGTAGGATAGTCTCAGAGTCTTGGGAAAAGGACTGTTCCTGATATTCCTGTCTATTAATATTTCAAGGTGGTGGGGAAAAGTAGGTACAGACTTCTTAAAGCAAAATCATTTAGACAGCTTACAGACCATACCAGAAAACTGAGTCTTTCTAGTCTCGACAAAAGGACTTCATAAGTACAGACTGTTGACCTGAGAATATATTCCAGAGAAGCATATTTTTTAAAATGGTCTGATTCTCCCTGATTCCTCAGAATTCTGAAGCAAATACTTTTACTGGGTCTTGTTACTTTTCATGGCAATATATTTTCAAAAATCAATAAAAATCTGTTCATCTACTTGCCAGGATAAAATTAGACAAATTGATGGCACAACAAGTACCACACTTGGCATGTCACTTTGGAGAGGGCTATTCATTTGGGCAGGTAAGGCTGGGCCTACCAATAAGGAGCAAGCATTGACCTTATAGATAGACTTAATACCTACAAAGCCTTCCCTGGAAAATCAGACTGGCACCTGGCTTACCAGGTTCCCTCATCACAGGTAATAATTAAGGTCGTTTCCTGGCAGGCAAGGAACCTTAGCTTAATTTGGGAAATTTGAGGAGAGAGAGATTTACATAAATGTACAAGTATAGCAGGTGAGGAGAGTTTCCTGGACTTGGTATGCTAGTCTTGGGGTAGAAGAGCAAATCATTAAACGCTATTAAAAGTCAAATCTGAGATTTCTTTGAAAAATTTCCAGGCAGAAGTTAATTCTCTGGCATCAGTAGTTGCTCAATATCAAATAGCTGTAGATTTGCTGCACAAACTCAGAGAAGCTCACTAGAGTAATTGGCTCCTCCTTCTCTGCACATGTAAATAATCAGGCCAAAATAGGAGAGCAGCCATTTGATGTGGGGTCAAGAATAATCCTTGCAGATTATTTATGACCAAAATAGGGGACTATTAGGGAAAAATATTATACAAAACCTAGATATAAGGCAAAAGTGGGGAGATAAGTCCTTTCAATGTTCTTAGTGTCTTCTTTTACAAGCTCACCCCACAATTATTTAATTTTCTGGGAGAATGCACTTGCATTTAACTTGTTATTCACATTTTAATGTGGTCCCAGGCACATGTTAAATTGTATATTTCTGCCCAGTAGGAAAATTGACCTCAAAGTTTATGGTGTTATTGCCCTATAAGACATTAACTCATTTTTTTTTTTTTTTAATTTAACCTAGCAATCTTATTCTAACACTTTTTTTCTTCCTTCCTTCCTCACTTTCTCCCTCCTGTGTCCCTCCATCTGTTCTCCTTCCTTCCTTTCTCCCTCCCTCTCTCCCCTCTCTCCCTCCTTCCTTCCATCTATCCTTCCTTCCTCCCTCCCTCCCTTCCTTCCCTCCCTTCCTTCTTTCCTTCTCATATTCTTGGAACTAGCTTTGTCATCTTACTAGTTTCCTCATTACTGAATCACACAACATTTTTTTTTTACCTGATTTATTTTATATTTGCATGAGAGTCATTTTTAAACTTTCTTTAAATTATACTCTGATACCCTCAAATCATACCACATCTGTTAATTTTGACTCTGAGCACAGCCTTTTCTGCATTTTTAATCCAAATGAAAATACTGACATTTACTTATGTGTATATTCATAGCATTACTCTCCTGCTTCTAAAAAGGAATTGGGGTAGTTTACATTTAAAATACCAGGAGGACATGTAGTATTGGGCACACATGGAATTCACTGCTGGATTTTAAAATTGCCTGAGCATGTCTGGCAAATGAGCTGTGGATACCCATCAGAATACATTTTGATGATGATTTAAGAAAAATTTTGGCACCCAGTAGATTCCAAAAGAGAGTGTCCATTTGGTGTTATACTTTCAGAATATCAGCATTTTTAATGGTACCATCTACAGTGGTACCCAACAGAGTGGGTGATACTCAGTGGCGGGTGATACCCAGAAGAGAGTAGTATCTGCTACAAGCAGCAGCACTGCCTAATGCGGTGGTGGTATCCAACAAAGTGGGAGCAACCTTTGGAGGAGACAGCTGGTCTTTTGGCACTGGAGACAGTTCAGAAGGGAACTGAGCTAATGTAGTCGAAGTACATTGCTTAATAGAACTTCCTAGGAGTAGAAAACTTGGAAAAAATATGTTTCTTTAATGATTTCTCTTGAATACCACTGACCTGAAACCCTTTGTTGATAGTTGCTGACAAAAGTCTCTGGAGAATTCCTGAAGGACAGCTGTTTTGAGTTTTATTCTTAATTGTAAAGAAAGGTGTATGCTTCAGCAGTGAGGCAGTAGTGCTGTTATTCTGTTAAGGAAATTAGGGAGCCCGAATGTTCTCACCTAAACAGAGAGCGAATCTGCTCCCAGTGGAGATAAGTCAGAGCAGACCTACAAGCAGAGCCGAAAAAACCTTTGGAAAAAGAGTTCAGATCTGCTCAAAAGTGCAAGCAAGTGAAGATGGAAAGCAAAAAATCTCTTTGTAATTAAGATGTCTACAGATGATAATTTTATTCACGTTTTTTCTTTTCACATTTCAGATGATTGATGAAAATAAAGAAGTCCATGAGCCTGTTCAGTTAAACAAACTCTGCATTACTTGAAAGAAAATTAGATAGGTATAATAATTAGAGAATTGCAGCAATCATACCATCCTGGGAATTCAATGGATTTAAGGTATTGTTGATGACACTGAGAATGTCTATCATTACTGTGGTTAAGTGGGGAATGTTTATTAAGTGAAAGTTACTAAATAACCTCCACTATTGAATCAGTTGGTTTCAGTTCTAGTATCCCTGTTGTTTTCCTCTTATTCCAGTTATGAGACTGTTGGGAACAAAATGGAAAAAGAATAAGTAATAATAGCTTGATGGGAACTCAGTGCTTTAAATGCATTGGACTGAGAGGAGGCATTATCAATTCCATTGCTTTTATGAGATACAGATTCTGTTTCTGAGAAAAATCTGCCTTTTGAATTATCTCACGTGTGCTAAAACATATAGCAATGTTGGAGCTAAACAATGTTGGATTTTAGAGACTACAGTTGTGAGCCAATTAATGAGATAGGGAAAATAACAGGCTCAACCACGCTTTCCTTAGCAAAAATGTTTAAGAGGATTGGACCCTTTATGACTAAGAATAGGAGAAAGATTCTGGTTGAAGTGGGAGAAGGCCAAAAGAAGGCCTGGGAAGAAAGTGACAATTTGCTGCTCACTTAAAAAATAACTCAGGCATTATATAATCACCTGAACCCTATGTCATGAAAAGAGATCAAGGAGAAATTCCGGTAAGATATTTTAATGCACTCATCTGTAAACATTCTTTTGCACGTGCATAATATTGAAAGTATTTGCATAAAAGGGAAATGCTATATTTGTACAACTCATAAATCACAGTACAAATAATGAGGGTGGGAGGGGCCCTGAGACAGCAAGTCCATTTGTTCCTCAGAAAGAGGAACAAAGCACAGAGAAAGATGAACTCAAGGTCCCACAGTGACTGGTTATAGAAACAGGGCGGGAGCCCAGGTCTCAGAATTGTTGATTGTGTTCTCTCCTAACTGCAGCACAGTACCAAAGTAAGGTGTGCAAGAATCCTGAAATAGTCAAGGTTAAGGGCTATTTCTCCTCTAATCAGCCATGGCATATTTAATCCTTCTTTCTTTTTCTATGACAGTTTTGTATAATAGATATGATTATACCATTGTCTATGCAGATTCTCTCTGCTGTATGGGGATCAGATTCATTTCTCTGTTAGTTAGAGAAATGTCTTTAACCTCCTTCATCTTAATTTTTTCCCCTTTCCCTCAAATACAATGAAATCTATCTCCATGCCCACCAAAATTTTTAATTCAGGCTTCCATAAGTTATTAAATCAGGAATGGCAAATAACCTTATTATGGGTGCTAGCTTAAATTAGATGGTCATCGTAGTTGTCTGGATATAAGTTCAGAATGATTCTTAGCAGCATCTAAGCAAGAAAGAATGCTGCTTCTATTGATTTGTGTCACTTGTTATGACACTGGGGAAAGGTAAGGGAAAGGTAGTCAGAAAGCAGATTTTGAAAAGTTTTTAAAGGCCTCAATTGCTGAAGAATATTGAGGGCAACAGAATTAAAATTCAGGAATGGGAAAGGATAATGTGTGCTTTGTGGTGGTAAAGTACCTCTGAAGTGTCTGAAATGTAGGGTGTATGGAAGTTGTGATGGTTTGGAGCTATGTACCCCAGAAAAACATGGTCTTATACTTAATCTATCCTTGTGGTTGTGAACCCTTGGCAATAGGACCTTTTTTTATAAAGTTATTTCAGATGAGGTATGGCACATGATGGGTCTTAATACTGTTACTGAAGTCCTTATAGGGAAACTTAAAGAGAGAGAAAAATGCTGCAGAGTTAGCAGCCAGAAGCTGAAAGTCAATGGAACCTGGAAAGAAGGGAGAGGACAAGAGAAGCCACCGTGAGCATTTGCCATGTGACTGAAAAGCCAAGACTCAGGATTAGCCTCAGAACGCCAGTCTTTGGGAAGAAAGCATCGCCTTAATGATGCCCTGATTTGGATTTCTTGCCTCAAAACCTTGAGCCAATAATTTCCCATTGTGAAGCCAGCCCATTGCATGGAATTAGTTTTAGCAACGAGGAAACTAAAACTTGCTTGCAGAGGGAGCTTTCAAAGACTGCAGTCATAACGGAGATGGCCTAGTTTGCAAGGCTTTGGAGTTTGGACACTTTCAAAGCAATCGATCATTTGGGTCAAATGCATGCAGGATTGACCCAATCTGTTTTTCAGGAATATTAACCCAGCAGCATTGTGTAGGTGGATTTACAACAGATGTGAGGGGAGGCATGAGCTTCAAAAGGCTAGATAGGAGTCAATGAAAGCTTGAATTAGGAGCAAACCTGGAAAAGATGGCATGGATATGAGTGACATGGTTCAAGTAGAAAAAAATAGTACTTAGTGTCCAATAAGATGGTTGGGTAAAGGAAATTATGTCAAAGTGACACTAACATTTCAAGGCTGAAATTTTATCGTGTTATTAACTTTAACAGGAAGAGTTACAGGTCATTCTTCCCCAATCAAGAGTTTATGATCCTAGATTGTAAAATATTTGGGAACACAGTGACATTTTGAGGCACATATTGCCACCAAATCATATTTCAGTCCTCCCGTTTTCCCATATATTTTATCTTTAGTAAATCTATTTCTATGACTTTTATTTTCATTTACATATGGTTGTAAAATATTCTAAGCTCATATTATTGTTTTTCTGCAAAATGGTTACCCAAATTGAGAATGAATGAGCTTAAAGCTCAGCTTCTTTCCTGCACTGCAGGAGAGCAAGTGGTCTTGACATCTTTGCAGACAGGTACAGAAGGCATCCATCCCATTCTACAGTCTTCCCCACCAATCCATATCAGGGTCACCCGGCTTGAAATCAGTGCATTACTTCTCACTAATGCAGGAACTGGTAGGACATCCTAATTGTGCCTTATTTACTCTTGTTACTGGTGTACCTAGTGGCCAAATGGTGTACCTGTAGGTCAGATCTTCTTGGAGGCTGATGACAAATACTCACTGCTGGTTTCAGTTCCACACGCAGTGAAGTCTTGTCCACAAATTATCTTCAAGCTTTCTGACTCTGAGAGCGGCTTCAATTCTGGGAGACCTCCAAGAAAGGGGAAGTCAGATTCCTGAACACTTTTTTAGGTTAAGCAAGGCATTTAGTATGTATATTGAGTTTTGATCAGAAAGAGTTTGGGAAAAGCAGCTAATGTATTTATAGAAAAATTAGAAATGAGAGATTGTAATGTTCAAAAACAATTTTAAGATGGGGAAAAGCTACCTGGGCTTTTTGCTATCACAGGGAGAATCATCACTTCCTCCTCACCATCTTATTTTAGAACCCATGGGCCCAGGTAGTTTTTGAGGGGTTCTTGACCAAGGTTTTGTTTCACATAATTGGACATGGGATAAGCTCAAGTCAGGGCTAATAGTAACATAATCTCTAGATTTTAAAACTTTAACAACAAAGAATTGTTGAAGGTTTGTATAAAATACAAAGCACTTATTTTTAATTCAAATCCCAACAGGTTGTTGCTAATAGAAGCAGTCTCTTTGTGGTTTCTAGCATACTCCATTGACCTTACTTCTGGTCCAGGGGTTCTCTTGGTGATGTCCTGGAAGTAACATACCATCCCAGATTCACTGGGTAAAAAAAATCTTAGTATTAAACACTCCTGGAAAAGAGGATAAGAGAGGAATAAAATTTTAAGGGCTCAAAGAAAGGCAGCCATAAAGACTGAAGCTTTTACTTTTTTCCAATGGCCACCTTCTGAAGCCCTCAAAGAGGAGAAAATGGAACAACAAAGCTTAATGGAGAGTCCTATGGAAGACAGAGAGAAGCAAGAATTTATTCTTTATGACTAGATAAAGGCAAATCAAATGTATACATCTTATTAACTTATCAATGCCTAGATCCTTACATGAATAAATGGGTGTAAATATACATACACAGACACATTCAAAACAAGATAGGCGTGTAACTTGGATGAAGTAAAGTAACGTAGAAGCCCTGACCTTGAAAAGAGGGGAGAAGGTTTATGGAAGTGTTAGGTGGAGCTTCTATTTCTCTGGGCTCATGTTTCCACATGGAGGGGGATCCTCTAGAGTGGGGTTCTTAACTTTTTTGTTCCACGGACCCTTTTGCCAGTCAAGTGAAAACCATGGACCCCTTCCCAGAATGTAGCAGCAGATAGTTTTATGACACTCAACATTGGAGGTCAGAGAAAATAAAGATAATAAGTTGAGTTTTTAAAATTCAAGTTCATGGACAACCTGAAATCCTGGTTAAGAACCCCTGCTTTAGCATAACACTCCCCCAAACCTTACTCACTCTTTCCTAGGGTAAGAAGGATGATTTATCTGATTAATCATCACACTTTGGAATTATTAACCTTTACCACTGATGAACAAATTAATTTAGTGGACAAAAGATCCGAATAAAAAGATAGAACATTTAATTAGATCAAACCGGCAAGGCATCTGGTGTTTCCAGGGAAAGAAATGTGTCAGTGACGTATTTCAAACCTATTGCACAAATTCAGCTAGGGCGCACCCACAATCCACACACTACTGACTGCCTCACTTACATCAAACTGAGAATCATGAAATCTGGAGTGGCCAGGGTTGAGAGAGAAAATTGGGAATCACTGGCACTTGTATGGTCTTTCTATGGAATTCCCATATACGTAGGTAAGTGTCCCAAAGGGGCAGGAACTGTGTTTGGTTTGACAACTATGATTGACATTGCTGACCATAGGGCAGGGTAGTTATTACTGCAAAAGTAATGAAAATTCAATGCCAGTAAGTTGAATGATAGGGCAAAGAATCAACCAAAAGCCTATTCATTATTATTTTTCTTACTAGGTATATGAACTTATGCGTATGTATGAATATATAAATACATATGAATATACATATATAGAGAAAGAATATGTATCAATGTATGTACATTCATATCTATAAGGTATACATATGTATATATAGAAACATATTTTACATATATAATATATAGTATGTAAATATTATCTATAGAAAAATATACATAAATATATATTATTATACTCAGATGACCCATTATAGCATTTTTAAACTTTTTATTGTGGAAGTTTTCTGACATATACAAAAGTGGAGGTTGATATAATGAATTCCCCCTGTACCCATAACCCAGCTTCAACAATTGCCAACTCATGGTTAATGTTGTTTCCTTAATACTCTGACCCCTTCTCCCCCTTTTCTGATTATTTTGAAACAAATCCCAGACATGATATTATTTCTTCTGAAAATATTTCAGTGTTTTAACTAAAATATAAGAAGTGCCCCCTTTTTAATATATCCATGACACCGTCATCTTATTCCCTCTCCCCCAAATAAAACCAATATTAATTCCTTAATATCATCATATATTCCCTCAAGGTTCAAATTTCTTCAGTTATTATACACATGCTGTTATTGTTGTTTTAAAGAATTTATTTGTTTGAATTGGGATACAAACAAGTTCCATACATTGAGATTAGTTCATATGTCTCTTAAGACTCCTACTCTATGAATTTCCCTAATGTTTTTATTTTATTTTCCTCAAAACTTTTGCTTGCTTGTTTTGGGTTGTGGTAGTTGTTGTTGTTGTTGAGGAAAACAAGTTGCTTAGATATATTCATCATTCTTTATAACAAGTGCATAGATTTCCATTGTGTTAATGTACCATGGTTTATTCAATCTGTCTTTTACTGATGGTATTTTGGATAAATTGCAATCTTTGGTTATTTCAAACAGGGATACAATGAAAAATTTTGTAAATACTTTGTTTTGTGTTTTTGCCAGAGTACTTTAGAATGGATTCCTAGAAATGAGATTGCTGAGTCAATGAGTAAAATGCATATGTAGTTTGGAAGACGGCTTCAAATTTTCCTTCCAGAAGGATTTTGTCATTTTGCATTGCAACCACTAATTTTCAAAAGTGCCTATTTCCCCACATTTAAAATTCTGTGGAAATCTAATAGGTGGAAATGATTTCCTGGTGTAGTTTTAATGTCATTGTCCCTTACGAATAAGGTTGACCATATTTCCATGTGACTGACAACCATTTGTGTTTCTTTTTTGGTGAACTCTCTGTTCATATATCTAGTCCATTTTTTTCTAGAGAGTCAAATGGCCTCCCCCCACCTGTCATATTTAAAAGCTATTTTTATATGAGGGTTATTAGTCCTCTGTGATCTGTTGCAGATATTTATTTGTCTTTTTGCCATCCTTATAGATTTTAAGCTCTTTGTTTCTTGGTTTGAACATGCTTATTGAGGATAGAAGCTAATGGAAGAGGAATTACTTTAGACAACTTAATTTTTTATTACCTCTATGTGTATTGTTGACTCCTTGCTTAAAACTGATTTTAAAGAAGCCTGAAACAATTCTGAGGTTTTTACCTTATAGCACTCTGGATTAGGTAAGCAAAGAGATCTTTGTTTAAATTAAAGCTTTCTCATTAGTATTTTGGTGTGTAGGATAGAAAACATCAGACTGCCTTCTAGTAAGGAATGAATTCATAGTTAGACATTTAAAAAATAACTCAAAAATGAACTCAATTGGCATTTAAATATACTATACATACACTTTAACAATTTAAGTTTTATCAAACACTAAAAATACATTTTCTGAGACATAGATACATGCTTCTTCCAAGTATATTCGTCATCTAAAATGCATCTATTTTGTCCAGGCCCTGCAACTAATTATCTCTATAACCTTGAGCAAATATGCTTCATTTTCCGTCTCTGGAGATGAGGAGACTAGAATAAAATAGTTTTAAATCCCATTCCAACTCTAAATGGATTAATCTGATTCTATGATAAGAATCTGACATATTCCTTAGAAAACTTTCTAGCCAATTTTACCTCATTATTAGTGCTTTCAATTCAGACAAAAATCAATTTCAACACCTCTTAGTTGATAGGTGCAAAACCTGAATTTCACCGTGTTCTCCTCCTGCACTGCAGGATGAATGGTCTGAGTGTACATTTGTAATCTTTAGAATAATGGTGTTTGCAGCAATGTGTGTGAGGTTGGGGAACAGAAGGTTAACTCATTTGAGAGGCCTTGACTTGTATATACATATATATATCTGGCAGAAGTTCTCCCTCAGGATGGGCTGTGGAGCATTTCCTTCCTCCCTCCAGGTGGCAAGGAAAAGAGGGAAGAGTGGGAAAGCAGATTCTCTAGATCCCTTCTGAGTTGGTATTACAGATAACTTCCCAGGCCCACTTTTGGGGAAAAATTTTAGTTAATTCTGACCACTCAGTATAAAAAGCCCCAACCTATTTTGCTCCCTCATGCCCTATTCTTTTCCTTCATATAAGTTATATTTAAAAATCATATAGTTTATGTTTATTTATATGTCTACTGTTTACCTTGTGACTAGATTTCAAGCTCTATAAAGACAGGGATCAGAATTTGTTTTATTTTGTATTCTTTTCTTTTAAACTAATGACTCTCCAGCTCCTAGCATAGTACCTGGCATATTGTTGGTCTACATGAGTGTCTGTTGAATGAATGATTGAAAGAATGTTGGTGATTGTCACCAGAAACATGATCTTGATAAAAAAAGGACTTTTTCAGGCTAGTCAGTGATTATGCTCAATAATTACTTATTGGTGTGATAGGATTGGGCCATGTGGAAAAAACGCAGGTTATAGCTTATCTCTATTATTTACTGGCTGAATCACCACAAGTAAATCCTTTAATGTCTATACTTCTGTTTCCCCATCCATAAAATAATGGTCATGAGATTCTTCCTTTACAAGATAGGGGTTTCTAGGTCAAAGCTTTTTGTAAATATAAAAGCACTCTCCATGCTAGTTATCACTACTGATGACAGGAATGTAAGAAATTTGGGGACTGGGAACCAGCCTCAGCTGTGGGCTACCTCACTGTGAGATGCTGACTTAGTTTTCTCACCCCTCTATGTCTGTCTCAGTGTTCTTCTTTTATAAACTGGATGGTTACTAAAGTCTTTTCTGACAATAGCTTTCTAATGGCCCAAGTTATAATAGGTTTGAGCTCTGAAGGGATTTAAAGAAGTCAGGAATAGATCGTACACTAATTCTTTTATTCAGGACAAAAACAACGATATGATCATGCTCTTGGTCCTTGAAATGCTTCTGATTTTGCTCTGGCCCTTGTAAGCTGATTGTTTACGTGGGAAACCCTGAGTTAAGCCTGTTACCATGACATTCTTTCTTAATGGAGCTAAAGGTAAAAGCCCTGAAATTTGAGGCCCTCCCTGGAATTGCAAAATTGATGTTCCTGAGAATTAGGAGGTATTTGAGAACTCTTAAGACTGCTGCCCAAGATGATGAAAGAATTAAGAAATTAAAAATAAAATAAAGATTAGACTGAGGACCTTATTTGGCTTATTTATTTTGTATAAATAGAGCCTTGAAACTACAAAGGTCAAAATCTCTGCATACAATGAACTGTTTAAATTTTATAAAGCTTGATTCCGAAGGAGCACAAACTGCCTATGGGGTATAGATTGCATCACATTAACCTCTGAGCCTTCATTTCTTTAACAGTGAAATGGAGGTAACAAGACCCTGTCCTATCTACCTTACAGTGTTGATAACCACAAGTCAGACATATACTTTCTAAACCCAAGATGAATGTGAGAAATCCTATCAATATTACTTATTATAGTCTAGTGGAAACTCAGTATTACATAATGATATTGACATGATTCTTTTGAATAGATATCAAATGTCAAAGGAAAAGCTCCTAAAGCTTCATTTTTGGTTCATTATTTATGAAATTGAGCAATAAGAACTTAAAGGAAAACAGCAGTTCTTAAAATCTGAATTTATTGTTGGAATGAGAACAAAAATGTTCTCTTTTGCTCATTTCTTAAAACATCTACTTCTTATCTATGGCCCAGAAATGATGGTTGCCATAGTGAAAATCCGATTTGTATAAATTCTAGTTTTGAATATTCTTAAGCAAATAAATTATCCAGATACATATTGAGTAACAAAATAAACTATTATCCATGTATACTTATAGCTTGAAATGTGCATTTAGTCCTGTACGGTAAACTCACACATCCAAAGCCAAGGGCTACAGTGATTTGTGTTTAAATTTGACATCTGCCTCATTAGGGATGCAATTGGCCAATCAGTTGAGATGCTAGTGGCTATGAGTATATTCATAATAATTAGGATTATTTTGGCAAATCTTTTTACCAGAAAGATATAAATAATATCAAGGCAAAATGACATAATAGAGATAAACAGGTTCTTTTTCTGGTGACAAATATTCTATTCAGGTGCTAAAAATCCTTGGCTCATGCTAGGCCTTTTTTTGGATTCAAGAGTGGATTCTTTCCACTGGCATAGCTATCATTGTGAGAAAAAAGACTCTTTCAAATCTCCATATGGCTTATTCTTACCGTCATTTTCCAGTAGCAGCATGATGACTCATTCATATGTAATGACCTTGTAAAAGTCACCTAAAGGGAGCTGTAGAAATTTTATTTAAATTGATATAAAACATCAAAAAGTCCATGTGTAACTCAAAGCAACCTTGGTGTTCTGCTTGCTGCCAAACTAATTTTGCTTTCTTTTTTTAAAATAGTAACACTGTTTAAAATTAGCATATATCGTATATATGTGTATATATGCAGAGAAATATTTTCAAAAATCCATCAAAGAGAAATTGCCATATTTTTTGTTCAAACAGGGCTCCCAAATAGTCTGAAAACTATTTTTGTATTTAGGTTTTAGGGGAAAAGTCAGTTATACAAGTACATTCATGTCAGAGATTTAGTGATGAAAAAATAACAATCTTGGGCTCTTCTAACACCGAGTCTGATGTCTTATATTTTTAAATATGAAGTTAGGCTTTTATACTAACCAGCTGCATGCCTTTTGATAAGTCTCTTAATCTAGTTTCATCATTGGTATGGTTGTTTCCAGCTCTAAATCAATGATGCTGCAATGAAAACTAGCATCCAGAACTATCTCCAAGGTCCAGGTATTCAGAGTGAAGCAGCCGTGGAGAGGTGGGAGAAGCATTTCTGATAAACCATAAATAAACTTTTTAAAGCTTAAAACATTCCATTCCCTAAATACCCAGATTAATTATGAGATTTTTAACAGAGAAGCTACATAAAAATAATAAACTAATCCTGCAATATTTCAGTGTTTTAGTGACTTGACATTATTGACTATTGGATTCTTTTTTATGCCACATAACAAAAATGGGCATCTATTGTAGATAAGTAAATACCTTAGGCAGAAAATACAGACTATCTTGGCATTGTGGCCAATGATCCAGAACAGCTGGACAAATGCGCTCATTGTAGTTATCTTAGCGAAGCATGTAGATTTTCGTCTAATGTTTCGATTTGAATATCAGTCCTGAAGAGAGAAACAGTGAAACAAATGTATGCAAATAGACTTAGGATGTTAACTACATGGCAACATAAATTACAGATAGATTAAACTCTTGTGTTTGAAGTTAAGAATGGTAGTATTAAGAAAAAATAAGCAGTTCTGTGTGGGACTCCATGGGACTCCTCAGATTTCCTTTGATCCCAAAATTTGGCTGCTGGCTTAATAGAAAGTTCTGTCTGCTGGCACCATTGCCTTGTGTCCTGAAACCTATGGTCATCCTAGACTACCCTGAGATTCTGGAATCCAAAGTCGAACTTGACCAGACTCCAGAGGCTCTGGCCTCTCTGTCACTTTTAGATTCAGATGAAGCCCCAAACTCTCTGCAGACTTGGAATTTGATATTCCCTAAAAAAGGCCAGATAATGAAACCTCATGAGCTAAACATGAACAAATCAGAAAGTGGATATAAGAAAGTTCTGGCAGACACTTGTTTCTCCCTTCCTCTCCCTGTTGGACTGTTGGAGATACAAGTGCTTCCCATTGCTATGACACCATTTCACTGTCTAGACTCTATTAAGTCCTGTGGGCAGGAATAGTATCTGGTCCATTTTCACATTCCCCATCATTTAGTGCAGTGCTGTACACCTAGAAGATACTCAAGAAAGGTTTGTTTGTCAAATGTGAACAGAAAACATAATATTTGTCCTTTTCCCCATTCAGACAACAGTTATATAACCAGCTCAAAACTATTGAATATGAAGTGATCATATCTTGTTGATGACTCTTGTAATATCTGAACTTGGTGACCTGTTATTCAACAGAAGACAGTATGGAGAAAAAGCAAGAAAGGCTGGCAAAGCTAACCTGATTTATCCATCATTTCATGACTCTGACTAGAACTGTGACAGACTTAATCTTCAAAGGAATTAATCTGCATGGCTGTGTGAGTCCATTTAAAATGATCTTTACCAGACTTTATTTTTCTTCCCTGTCCATTTACTTCTCACTGTTTGATAAAGAACGCTTATTCCTGCCCCCTACTCCTCCACACCCAGAAATCCCTTTCACTTTTCACTCTGGAGGGAATGTCTGCCCTCTCCCAACATGTGTCTGGTTTCTCAGTGATGGTCACCACCACTGCAGCCAGCCAGCTCCTTGAAAGATGCAGCATCAGGCAAGAACGCCCACTCTTTCTCCATGTCATCCATTTAATATATTTGCTTACCTCTTTTCTCTCCCTCAATACTGCTGTCACTACTTTGGGTAAACTTCAAAAATATGCACTCCTCAGCACAATGTGCTCTGATTCTGAACATCTTCATACCTACTTTTTTTTCTCTACTTCATCCCAGTAATAAACTTCCATGCACAAATCCCAGACCTTGTCATCGATAGCAGCACCCACTAGGCAGACTTGATTTCAAACCCCCACCCAATGAACACTAGGGACCTGTTTGGGGGAATAGGATGTGGATTTTGAGGCAATTCCCTGAGTTTAGGTCTGATCTTTCCTATATATGAACACCATGATCTTAGGTCAGTTACCTTTTTAAGCTACAGTTTCTTCAGCTATAAGATGGGGATCATAAAGTTAACAGCAGAAATAATCGACAATTACATTTTCCTTAAATGCACATAACATAGTTAGCATATGCATACCCATTCAGGGTGCCATTCAGAGTTGATTTCCAAATAGATCATCTTGCTAGCTAATCTAACCAACTGAAAATCTATAGCATATATTACTAATTGTGTTTAGTATGTTAGAAAGTTACTAAATTTTAGAGTTACAACCTTTTTTAGAACATGTATTTCAAATCATTTATTTAACAAATGGAAAATAAAACAGTTTCCACCCAGGAGAAGTGAGTTTCAGAAGGACTTACAATCCTAAGTGGTAACTCCAACTCCAGATCTCAGTTTTCTGGACTTTAAATTCACTTTTCCTTTCATCACACCATACCTATGACAGCATACTGGAAAAAACCAAGCCTATATTCATTAAATGTTGTATTTAGAATTAATCCCTTGTATGTTGCTGGCAGAAACACAGGTATTTTAAGGAAAATATCAAATTGTCTCTAGTACTCAGATACTTAGGTGATATATTCATGTAAAAATCCTTATGGATTAGACTGTCTAATTTTATGTAACTCGGCTTTCAAATTCCTACTAGGGTAAAGGTAGATTTGTCTATTTAAGGGACTAGTGCTTATTCAACAATTAATTTTCATTATCCTAAATTTCTACCTCTCATCATACCTACAGGTGGATATAAATTTGATGTCTTTGGCCACAGATTTTACACTGTCAAATAATTACTTAACAGTTAGTCTTAGCTTCCTAGAGACTGGTTGATAAATCCTGGTGTGCAGTAATTAACTATGAGTAACTATCTTTTAATCCCATTTAAACGTTTTCTTTCCTCCCTTTTTCCATACCTCCAGCCTTCAAACCCAAGGGATTTACAACTATTAAATCAAATAGTTAACCTTTATTTTTTTATATGTTCAATTTTTTTTTACTCAAATGACTATGTAAATGTCTTTTAAACAATAATTGAAAAACTTCACTCCAACTTCCTGTGGGTTTCCTTTAATCATACATCCTCTGGATTCATTAAATCTTATCTGTGACAAAAGATGCTGCCCAACATTTCCTTTCCAGCTAAGACTTTGGCCCAAGACTGTCCAAAGAACTAACATTTTTGAATCATGGCCAAGCTGAAGACACGGCAGCAATCAAAGTTAGGCCAAGGCGAGAGAACTGACGCATCCTCAGGTCACCAGGGCTTTCTCCAGAAGGAAGCCAGAGCTACTGTGTGGATTTATAAAGTGTGAAGACTGGACCGGAGCTGTGTGAAGGACATAGATTATGTTACAAGTACTTAAGGGGTGGGGCTCTAACTCTGGCAGGTTTTGCTGAAATACAATTATGTTGTTGACAATCAAGATATTGGTAAACTCAAGCCAATAAATACTTGACAGATTTTTCTCCCATTCATTTTTCTTCTTTCACATTGTCATTGTCTATTCTCATTGAACTTTGACAAACATGTTGGAAATGAGTGGGTAGAGACAAAGGACTGATTTACCGAGTAACATTTTCTGGGCTCTGGAGCTTTATGCTTTCCTTGATTTTGTGATCACCCTGCACATCTCTGCTTCTGGGAATGTACTCTGGTAGGCTCTGTGAAACTGCCATCTAGCTGGAAGCAGTTTTCTGCAATCAGCTCCATTTTACTGTGGCCACACTGTGTGGACTGAATGGAAGTATGGTAGTGATCAGCCAGTATTTTGCTCTAGTGACAGCATTTTGTCTTTCATGACAATTAACTTTTATCTGAAAGTAACTTTATCTGGAGCAACTCTTTAGTAATATTTTTACCTATTTGGTGTGAGACTAGTATGAGTCTCTCTTTCTTTTTGAAAATACAAGAACAAAACATTGCAGTGAGTCAAAAGTTTTGTTTTTATTTTCTTCTCTCTTCTAGTAGTATTATACTATTTTATACAAAGATGGAACAACCAGAGAGTGAAAGTCCCAGGATATTATTTCTATATTATATTATTTCTATTCTCTACTCCAAAAAATTATAAGCCCATTAATACTCTTTGATCAGAAGAGTGTCTTCTAGACAATGAGAAAATGTTTAAGTTTAATGAAACCCCATGTTATTTCTGACAGTACTCCTTTTTCTGGAGAAGTAGGTATAGGAGGTGGCCAGAGAGGAAAAGTATTGACTGATAAGATTCATATCATTGCTGACAACTTTTTCAGAGAAACAAGTAAGAAGTCTGCATGGTTGAGTGAGAAAAGCAGAAATAAAAAATAAGCTAGATTACCAGACCCAAGGGTTGTTAAGAGATGGCAGGTATTACTTGGGCATAATGCACATTTTGTTGCTTCTGTCAGGACCCACTTTTTCTTTCTCAGCATCCTTAGATTCTTGGGAACTTGGGGATAAGTTCCAGGGAAGTTAATCTACTTTTGTTCCAGGATAGGATCATCTCATGGGCTAAACCAATCAGAGCATTCCATCCTCTTACTCAAAGTGACTGGATCAAGACGGAACAGTGACCTCAGGTACCTAAGAACTTTTCCTTGGAATCCTGAATTAAGGATAAGACCTTTCCACTACAGATACAACTGATAAAGATATAGCCCAAGGCTCTGTGGGCAAGTTTTTAGGGCCAAAATGAAGTAATACAGAAGAATGGAAGCTGGAAAGAAAAGAAGAAAATTGAGTATTTGTCACATATTTTAAGCTGCTGGATTAAGTCTCACTTGAAAAATAGTCCTATCTGGGACTTTTGGGGCCCTGTGAATTCATAAATTCCCTTTCTTGCTTAAGCCAGTCTTTGGCCAAGTTTTCTGTTTCTTGCAACTGAAGACGTCCTAATAAAATATTGAGTAAGTCTGTATAACCCTGAACCCTGTGCTATATCTTTGACTCTGACTTCTTTTTTCGTAACTGTCTTAACTCACAGAGATAACCAGCTGCCAGAATCCAGCTTGCTAGAGTCCTTCCCAAAGGTTGGTGCTCCAGAGAGAACACAGTGCCAGGCTAAAGATCATCTTGGCTCTATTCAGAAACTGCTGCTATAGAAATAGCAGCTATATCAGTGTGCTTATGTCCCTGGAGCTGGACAGGCTGATGGCTCACCAGCAGGGCAGGGATAACCAGAAGAGAAAATGGAGCAGGAAGCTCATGAAGAGCTGGAAGAGAATGGAGAATGAGGGAAACAGAAGAATTGAAAATAACATGAATTTGGCAGGGGATCAACAAGTTCGGTTACCTGATACAGAGGGAAGCTCTACTTGAGACTTTGTAAAGAGGAGTCAAGCTTCCCAAGCAAAGATTATGTCTCCAGCCTCATCTGCTCAAAGTGAGACCTTATTCCTGACCCCTCTCACAGAGGGCTTTAAAGAATATATGGAAAATCTGTGGAGTTACTTGAGCCTCCTCAGTTTCCATCCTCCTGGTACATAAGAGGAAAGAGAATAGTCACCCAAAGGGATATGGAGAATAATAGCTATATTCTTCAGGGAGCCCCCAACTTTCCCTTGGAAGTCTCCCAAGTTATCTCCTTTCTCTTCTTTACCACTATTGAATGAAGGCAATTAATTGACTCTAATTCTAAAATAATGTTTTCTGACTTAGTTTATTTTGACTCATTTATCAGAAAACATTTTAAACAATTTAGTTTTCCAGAGGGACACTTAGATATCTTTCTTTCTAATACTCCTTTGTCAATCGTTGGGCATGAGAAGAGGTACTAATTAATTTTAGACTTTCTGAACTGAAATGTGCATGTACCCACTAAAAGAATAGAAATGGATTGTATAATTAAAAGCTAGTAGAGGGGAAAAAAAGAAAATTAACTGAAAAATTTGTCAATTCAATAAAAAGCAGAGAAGGAGAAAAAGCAAAGCAAATAATTGACACAAAATAAGATGATATAAACAATTGAATATATAAATTATTATAATAAAATGGATGCATTACAGTTACAAATTAAAAAAACAATGATTATAAAATTCACTTTTAGCAAATTTAGCTATATATTGCTAATAAAACCTACACTTAAAATATAATGATAAAAAGACTGAAAGTATATATATATATATCAGACAATTACTAAGAAATATTACTATTAACCAAGATAGACTTTAAGGAAAAAATACTGCCAGGATAAAGAGACTGGTTACATAAGCACAGAGTAAGTCATCAAGAATGCCCGATAACTTTGAATCTATGTATATTGCACATTCTAGCCATAAGGCATATAAAATAAAATTGGACTGAATTATGAGGATAAGTGGAGAAATCTTCACAATAATGGGAGATTTTACCCATATCTCTCAGAAATGATAGATTTAACAAAGAATTAGTAAGATTACAGAAGATTTGAGAAATCCAATGAACAAGCTTTTTATGGATACAATATACCCAACAATTATTTTATGGATACAATATACCCAACAATTGTAGAATATACCATATTTGCAAACACACATTGAATATACCATATTCTGAGTGAAATCTTCCTTATCTTTCCAATAGTTTCCCAATTGTTGATATTCTTCTAAGTTTGCTTAAATAGATATAAGTGAAAGAGTGGAATGCATGACCTTGATAGCCCCAGAATTTTGATATAGGAAGAGCTGGAGGGCTGTAAGGGCCTGGGAAGGAAGGTCCAATAGTCAGGGAACTAGTACTTTGAAGGTTCTGCATACAAAGAATATGCGTTTACTTAGGTTGTATAGTCCTTTGAATTAGTAAAGATTATCAGGGTCTGACTCAACTCCCCTGCACTACAAAGCCACCTCTCAGAGCTGCCGCCTTTTACTGAGACCTTCACAGGGCTAACTTTTCGTCAGTCTCTTGTTAAAGCCTAAAGTTCTCTGCTCTGTAGTTAGAACATAATGTAGTGTCTTCTATTAAAAGGTTTCATAAATTTCTGCCCATTTGTTCTCAAATCTAGCTGAACATTAGAATGATCTGGAAAGCTTCTCAAAATACAGACTTTTAGGCCCCCAAAATGGTGTTCTGCATCAAAATTTCTTGGGGTTAGCTCCAGAAATCTTATTCTTAAAAGCCTTCCGATGACTCTAATGCAGGTGATCAGCTGACCAGCATTTGAGAGCCACTGCTTTAGCCAAAGGACCCAAGACCACTGATTTAGCCAAAGGATACAAGAAACACTGGTTCTCACCCTAAATCTGTGGCTAACTTGTTGCCATAACAATTTCCTTAACATCCTGGTGTGATTCCCAACCTGTAGCACATTTTCTTCATTTGGAAATTTGTATATAATTATATCTGCTACTCACCTAAAAACCCCACTGAGATGTTTTGAAGCATGAATTAGATAGTTTAGAACTGACAAACTCAAACACAAAAATATCATTTTTTTGCAAGAAAATTTTCTCTCCTTAGCCAATTTATTTGGCCTTCTTGGTGTTTTAGAATTAAGGAAAAAAGCAAGCAAACTATTCATGTTTGGCTTTAGGTCAATGCTTAACCCCAACTTGTACATCTATGACTTGCCGGATAAGATGACTGCCAACGAAGGTAATGACCAAGCACATATTCACTTCAGAAATGCACATACTATATGGAATGTGTATAATATGAAGAAACTTGGATTGCTGGGGCTGGTTTTAATGTGTCTGCTCTGCAGTAGAAATTGTCACAGATTGAATTATCTGCATAAAGATTTAACAACACAAGATAAAATTAGATAGCTTTTTACATAAGATGTCACTTGGAATGATAGGTTTCACAACTCTTAGCCTTTTTTCAGGTTGCAAAATGGTATAATCCCTGAGGGAGATCATAGCATGAATTCTCACTTGTCAATATATCTTGTATCCACTTTGCTCACACTTATGCACAGGGAAGGACAAGGGAATGCAGCAATATAATACAGTAAGTTTAAGAGTACAACAACTACTTGGTGCTAAGGAAAGGAACAAATCAGGAGACAGCCCAATATCAAGGATGAGGTGCATCATCTGAGCTATGACTTTATGCAGAAGAGAGATTGTAGGAATTACAAATATTGCAATTACCAACAGGGAAATTGTCCCAAACAAGAGAGGATTACAGGACCTTGGCTGAAGTGTTCTGCTCACATGCTAGCAAGAAGTAACATATTTTGGAAGAACTTCTTTTGCAAAGCAGATATAGGTAGAAAGCTCATCACCCCTAGTGGGGTGCAGTATGTGAGCAGAGGTGCCAGGCCCAGGCAGAGTTCTGTGCACAAGCTTGCAGTTTTGCCATTTGTAAAATGCAAATAAGAACTTAATGTTTTTTTCCTTCCACATAAAACTCAAGACTTGAAAAATTAATGTCATTTTTTGGCTTTGAAGCTGAAATCTGCAGATTGCAAAAGTTGAGGCTGGTAGCCTCTCTTCATTCCTTTATGTTTTTATATAACTTAGCAAGCTTTTCCAAAAATAGATGATAACATTTTCACATCAAAAGTACAGAGTAAAATTCCTTCAGATTTAAAGAACTTTCTTCCTTTGAACAGGAATAACATTCTCAGTTGGATATTCTCCAATAATGAAAT
The DNA here is from genome assembly GCA_029593785.1 of Cabassous unicinctus. Lineage (NCBI taxonomy): Eukaryota > Metazoa > Chordata > Mammalia > Cingulata > Chlamyphoridae > Cabassous > Cabassous unicinctus. The sequence continues at coordinate 35,497 of JAQZBX010000567.1, read as the reverse complement.
TTCTGCTGGAGTCTTTGATGATAAGAAAGGATACAGTGAGTAAAGGAATTTATTAGAAGGCAATAAAATGCCCAAGGAAATCTTAAGTTCATAGTCCCCTTCTTTCAATAGTTACTAGAGTTCTTTAGAAAAATTCAAGAAAAATTCAACATTTATGCATTCACTCCATTGTGCAACAAACTTTCTTTCATACCTACTATGTGCCAGGCATGATGTTAAGACCCAAGAAAGCGAAATTATGCCCAAGTACCTGTTTTCAAAGAACTCCATTCTAGAGAGTGATTGGCACATAATAAACAGCACTTATTATTTAACAAATGCTCTAATAGAGGTATACAGGATTTTAGGGAAAGAAGAAAGGAAGAAGCACTTATTCCTGCTCAGTAGATGAGGACAGGAGAAATGGGATGGATGAAGAAGGAGTTAAAATAAGATTCTGGGTGGAGTAGAGGAGCACGACCTTCTGATGTCAAGTAATAACATCCTCTGTTCCCATTAGGGGAACATTTTGCTGTCTCCTCTGTGAACTTTAAGATAGTACAGGTAGAAATGAACTAAATTTTATCTTCAAGTTTGCCCTAACCTAATGATCTGTAGTAGTAGACATCTCATCACATATTTGAAAGTCATTTATTGGAATATTATTGTTAAACAGATGGCCATGTTGGAAAGTTGTACTTTCGTGTGTATTCTAAAGCTTAGGCCCTAGTGGGATTAAATAAAGTTATTCTGGCAAAAGTGATTAATATTTAGGTCAATTAATCTGATAATTATTTTAAAACATCAATTCCAAGTTGGTGAAGAGGAATCTTTGACAAACCCAGCCTGGTAATTTTGCTCTGAATTCCCCCATCTGCCAGCTTTACGTGGTGTCTGTATGCAGCACATCAATTCTGACCTAAAGCTAGAGGTATTTACAGAGTTACAGCCTGGGGCACAGAGACCCAGCTTTGACCTAGAAGCCTGTTTTGCAAGCTGGTTTTCTGACCTATACCTATGAATCTGATACCACCTTGAATCTCAATTCTTATAACAACATTCCTTTCTTGTCTTTATGTTTGAGTTTTGGTTTTGCAACTGTCCCTGCTGCTGCAATCCCTTTAATGCCTGAGTTCTGCTTCTGAAAAATTCACCCTTGTCTGAGGTCTTGCTACCTGAAGAAAGATGTGGCCAATAGTGATTGCTTACAACTATCATTGGATCCTGGAGTCTTTATTATAAATGCTCAATTGCATTTGGGAAAATTTCTGTGCTCTGGTTTTCAAATCTTTGATAAAGATGATGGTTCTGGATCACTACCTGTTGCCTGTGATATTTGAGATATTGTGGTTCTAGATATTGGATAGGAGGAATGGGGGTGGATAAAGAAGGAATTAAAATAATAGACATTACACTGAGTGAAGCAGAGGAACACAAGCTTCTGATGTCAATCAATACATTCTTTGTTCCCATTAGGGGAACATTTTGCCTAGTGGACTGAATTCCTCCCAACAGTAGGACCAAGACTATTCCCTTATTAATAAGGCTTTACCCTTATTTGAGTTGGTTTTGCAATTTTTAAGAAAATTACCTTGGTTCAGCAAGGAGAACAAATCATGTTTTATGAACAGCATACCAAGATTCCAAACCAACTATACTTTATCTCCTTATATTGGGCCATTCTTCAATTTCTGCCTAATAGCTGAGCATCTTGAAAAGATTAAATAATCAAATATTTCTTTGTTTTCCCATGTTTAGCCCAAGCACCACCATGATTTACTAATTTCTCCTTTATTCGAATGCTTGCTAAAATGTAAACTCATGCAACCTGTCTAAATTTTGTCCATTTCTGAAAAATGACACCCTTCTGCTCCTGTGAGCAAGCATCATGTTCAAAAACATTTGAACATTCTAAAGGCACAAAAACACAGTGTTTTCCGGATGAACAATGTTTTATAAAATTGAGTACAGCCCTTAGCACAGTCTAATTCCCTGACTCTCCCATTACACTGTAAATCTCTTGAAGATACGACATTACCCATAGCTGCTAACACAACATTTTTTGCATGGGGTAAGTCACAGGTTAGTGATTATTTTTGTAATTCATTCTTTTCAGAACCATTTCCAAGGAGACATGTAAAATTTGAATAACATCCAGGTTTTCAGCATTTGGATTACATTATGCTAACTTTGGATAGTTACACCAATGATTTAACAGAGTAATAGAAGCCCTTATCTCCAACCTAACTGAGACTTGCCAATGAATTGAAAAAGTCAGATAGGGTGGGAAATCTTAAAATGGTATATACTTTTTAATTTACTTTACTTTTAATTAAATATATGTAACAGGGATTAACTAAAATATATGTTTTATTCCAAATGACATAGAACATTATCAAACTAGATAACTAAAATATAGTTAATGACTCTTGAGTTATGCCTCCAGCCATTACAGAGTTACTGGTTTAGAAATTTGCCTTCTCAATATAAATAACTAATTAACTAGGTAAAATATGTAATCCCACTGTTTTCAGGCATTGAATAGTAGATAGAATAGTTCTGTGATCCCTGAGGAAAGGAAAACAAATGAGGTGGTCCCCCCATTTACCCCAACTGTCTGCCTAGGATATTGCCAACCATGGTGCTATGAAGTGAAGACCAAGCAGATCACAGAGGTCTCACTGAATTGTAAAGGCAGGTATTGGAGAGGGGGGCTGCTGAAGTTTTAGGAAATTAAGGGACAGGGTACTGGAAATGAAGATGCTGTGCAAAGAGGAAACCCAAAAGTCTTTTCTAAAAGAGGTACTGAACATGAGAAAGTTATATGGAGTGAAAACCATAAAGTCTGTTTAGGGTTTTCCACACATCCTTGGCTGGGCTGTGAATGCACTGGGTAAGACTCTTTGAGGTCCAGCAGATGTGGCTGCTTCATAGATTGGAGCTGAACTGAGGTGCAAGAGCTTATGAAGTCCTGGGATTTCTAGCATATTAAAAATTGAGAGACCGCATTAAGCCTCCCAAGCATTCAGTTTAAACCCCAGGAAAGACACACCTAAGAAATTAGAAACATACCTTGGAGAAAAGATCATGCCCTGAAAAAAACAAAAAACAAACAAACAAACAAACAAACAAAAAAAAACAGACCTGCCCTAAACAAATTTATAAATAAAATTTAAACCTGACAGGATTAAGGCTGCCAGTAATTTAACTCCTCTTCAGAAAAAAAATAAACCCTCTTTTAAAAGAAAGAAAACATAAATTAGATTCCATACAATGTGTCATTCACAATGCTAGCATACAATCACACACACACACAAATAGACATGCAGAGAAGCAAATAAAAGTGATTCATACCTTACCCAAGAACAAAAAAATAAACCAATAGAAACAGATTCTGAGGTAACCCAGGTGTTGGAATTAGCAGACAAGGATTTTAAAACATTTATTTTTAGATGCTTTCAAAGACATAAAAGAAAATATGCATATAATAAGTGAACAGATGCAGAACCTCATCAGAAAATTTAAAGCTATAAAGGAGTATCAAAGGGAATTCTAGAACTGAAAAATACAATATATAAAATAAAAATTCACTAGTTGAGTTTAAGAGAAGATTGGAACTGACAAAGAAAGAATCAGTAAACTTGAAAGCTAATCAAGAGAAAGTTTGCAATCTGACTAGTCTCATATAGTCTAACTTACTAATTCCAAAGAGAGAAGAGAAAGGGACAGGGGAAATATTTAAAGAAATAATGCCCCCAAATTTCCTAAACTTTTGTGTAAAACATATAAATCCAAGAATCTCAGCAAACCTAAAGCAAGATAAATACAAAGAAAAATATACCTGAAAACATCCTAGTCAAACTGCTGAAAAGCAAAGATAAAGAGAAAATATTAAAAGCAGCATGATAAAGACATGATAGATAGATAGAGAGAGAGATAATAGACAGATAGACAGATAGATAGATATAGATAGATAAAGAGCTAGAGATAGATAGAGAAATAAAAACTCTAGAGGCCAAGCGTCAATGCAACATCTTTGAAGTGCTTAAAAATTTTGCTGGACATGAATTAAATATCCAGCAAAATATCCTCCAAAAATTAGTATCCAAAATATAAATTTTCAGAAAACAAAATCTGAAAGAACTTATTGCCAGAAGACCTTTGCTACAAAAATGTTAAAGGAAGTTCTCTGGCTGAAGGGAAATATTATCAAATGAATACTTGGATCTTTAGGTGTATTAGTCAGGGGTCTGTAGGGAAACAGAATTGACAGAAGGTATCTATAAATATGATGAGATTTTATAAAATTGTCTCCCACGACCATGGGGATTCACAGGTCCAAATTCCATAGGGCAGTTTGCAAGCCAGGGACTCTGGTGAAGGTCTTTGAGTTCCCCAGGAGATGTCTGTCTGAAGTAGAGAGGGAAATTCTCTCTCTGAATGCTGAAATCACTTCTTCTTTTAAGGCCTTCAACTGATTGGATAATAAGTCACTCATTGCTGACAGCAATCTCCTCAGTTGATTGTAGATGTAATCAGCCAAATATGTAATCAACTCACTGTTGATTAAAGTCCATGAAATGCCCTTCTATTACAATTAGCCCAGTGCTTGCTTGACCAAACAACTGGGTACCATTACTTGGCCAAGTTGAAACATTAGCCTAACCATCACCATTGGAATAAATATAGAGAACGAAAGGGGAACAGAACATCAATAAAAGGAGATAGAACAAATGGTATAAAAATAGCTAAATGGTATATGTAAACTGAACTTTAACAATAACTACAATTACAAGGAAGAGATTTTCAGGTGGAATAAAAAAGAAAACATATTTAATGAGACTTGACATTCATAGTTTTATTTTCAAATAAAAACTTGATTTTTGTTAACTAGCATACAGTTAAAAAATATTTTTTATGCCATTGGAAAATCAATTCCTAAGTGTCCATTAAAAAATGAAGGAATCTTAATACCTAAATCCTCACATATGCATGTCTCCCAGGAGTGGAGTTAGATTCTGATCTCAGAGCAAGAACTGGAGGCCCTAATATAACATAAATTTTTAAAAATTCTCTGAATGACACAGAGAGCCAAACTATCCCAGGTAGACCCACATTCTTCTCTCTATAACAAAATAATTAAAGGGGCTTTAAAGGCGAGGATCTCCTTCCCTGCATTTCATATGTACAACATAAAAATAGAATACCAGATGTAACAGATGTCAGATTAACTAATTTTTTTCCCTGTCAGGTGACAGGTGAGATTACATCTCGTCATGTCCACTCTCAATGTAAGAATAATCCTAAGGATAGACAGTATCTAGGAGGACTTCTGTTTCAGAACTCTGCTGTTAAGCATAAAGGGCATTAACCACTTTACAGCAGAGAGAGCTAGATCCATGGAAGATCTGAGCAATGGATGCAGTGACAATTGAGAGGTCTAATATTTTTCATGATACCTAATTCCACTTTCCTATGAGTTGAACTATGCTCTATACCATACATAAATTTTAAACCAGCAACTGGGGTAGACAGAGGTGGGTGAGAGCATCTTTATTCAGCACTGCTTGCTATGCTTCTCAGTGTCATCTGAGCTCCACCAGATGGCAAAAAAACACATGGAAATGTGACATGAAGTTGTCAGTTATACTTCCCATTTTAATTTACTTCTTACATGACTGTAATCTCATTTCTGACTGTCACATTGTGTTGAAAAGATTTTAAAAGAAAAATATTTCCACATGTGGACCTCTGAAGGTATACCAGGAATTACTCCAACCCATCAAGTGTAATCCCTTGCTCAAATTTTTTAAATATTGCATTTCATTTTGAAGCTGGATATGACATTTTAAAATGTTCTTGTCACTGATCTTTATAGGAGGGAGGGAAAGATGGCAAATATCTAGTTTACTGAAGAATCAGGAGTGTAAACAACCTTGATAAAATGCCAATGGTTCGAATACCTCTTACATCCTTAAAATATACTGGCATTTTCAGTTGGATAATATTGTCTCATCATATATTCCAGAACTTTTGTTGGGTGGTGGCTCCAGGTATTGTTGAAATGTGATTTCATATCAACCTAAAGGTAGCTGAGTTATGGTGTTCCTGAAAAAGGTTGGAGATGAAAAATGCTCTGTACATATCTGGTATTCATTATTATTTAATGAAAACTGTTGGGATGAATACATTTACCTGGGAAGCAATTTTACAGGCTAAGTCAGAAAGATATGACTGGTTTATGTCAATGAAATGTTTACTTTTTTGTGTGCGCTTTCTGCTTTGCTTGGCTATTTCACACATCTCCTTATGTGAACTGTTGACATTTTTCTCAAGAGCACAGTGTTATTTTAGCATTATCTCTCTTTTGCAAGCAAAGGGCAAATTGAATAGAAAGAATTCTTGTTGCTCTATATTCCTGAGGCCAAGAATGCTTCTTTTTGGAAGAACACTGGCCATTTATGTTCTTGAAGTCATAGAAAAGGAGCACACACTCTTAGCCTACCCTACTATGCATCCTCTTTCAAAATTGTTAGGTCCATTGATACCAAACAGCAATATTTCCTATGATGACTCCCTGTAGGCTTTCCTGTACTTCAGGGGATCTAAACAACAGCTACAAACAAGAACAACAACTTTAGAAGAGTTGCAAGGAAGTCATTTGAAATGCCTGAAGAAATAACTTACCTTACCTACTGACTCAAAAATTACAGCAAGAATTCATAAACTGCTCTTAAAATCACCAGCAGTGTTGGGACACAGTACATCATTCCTGAGTGCTCTCCTACTGGGGAAGGAAATGGTGGAGAAAGGAGAGGGGGAAGAAAAGCAGAATTATGCTGGTAAGATTGATTCAATGGCTCATTATTCACTTAATGCTCATTCATAACCCATAATAACTCAACAGTCCATCCCAAGCCCACCTACTGCAGGAAGTGCCCTCTCACTGCCCCCTGCCCTGTTGAGCTCACTGAACCCCTTTCTGGGAATTCGTCCCTTACTACCTGTCCCAGCTTCTTGGTTCTAGGTATATCCTGCTTCTGTCTATTTGGTAGCTGCTCTATGTGAACGAGAGCCCCAACACAGGGCCTGATGCTTTGTGGAGTCCTCAAGGATGCTGTGTCCGACCCCCTTTTCCTCTGCCTTGGCTCTCTCACTAAGTAAGCTCCTTGGGAAGAGGGACCTCACACACTCCAAAGGTCTCACAGGCCTAGTTCAAGTTTTCTGCTATCTTGATTACAGTCAGTGTCAGATAAATGTAATTTGGAGGGAAAAATCATCAGTAGTACTTATTAAAGATGCAGATTCTTAGGCCTCATCCCCGACTTATGAATTGGAATTTCTGGGAGTGGGACAGGACATAGGCTTTAAAGGAACATTTGTTAGTAATTTTACTGTATGAAAGTTGAAGAATCACTCTTTTGAAGAATTGCATTCTCTTCCAGGATGGCTTTTAGGACTGGCCTTCAGAATTGGAACTAAGTCAGAACAGGAAAGTAGATGAAAGAAAGCATTTTTCTCCACTTGGGTCTCAACTACTACCTTCTAAAGCTGTCAAGTAAAAGTTACTGGGAATTTTTAGGAAGTCCTTCTGCCCCTCAAAAGAAAACAATTGTCCTGGCATGTAATCTGACCCAAGGGGATGTATGAGGAAACTGGATAACAGATCATTAATATATACATCATACATGGATTATCAATTTTCAAGGAAAAAAAATTCAAATACACTTAACATTAAACTGATAAGAATCTTTCTCCAATGTCCCATGTCTCAAAAGAAAATCAGCCAAGCAAAGTTCTTGATCCTTGAGAGTCATTTAATAAGTGTTAAGTGAATGAATGAATATATACATGAAATAATCATTTAGTCCCTCATGATCAATATTGTGCTCTTGAATTACTGCTCTCTAAATATGTAGGAATATTAGTGAATTAAAGAGTGTTAGTTGACAGAATGGGGAATAAACTAGCTTTTATGATAATGGCTTATTATACTATAGGACTTATTCTCAGCTCTTTGACTTATTTTTAGTGACAACAAATTAGGTAATTTACTTTCTAATGATTCATATTATTCACTTGTAAAAACTTAGAATCTATAATAGTAAAAAATTAATTAAAATTAATTAATAAATTGTTAAGATATACACAATTGGGAGGGAATTGTATAGAATATTAATCTTATAGAATATTATCTTTATGGCTTTTCTGAAAATTAAGGAAGTCTCAGATTATTTTGGGAGGTGTATGCAATATGGTAACCATTCGCTTTCCTTGGAGTGTTTTCTTTATCCTCACTCTTCCTTGTTATGGTACTGGTCATTTCCATGGATTTGTTCTCTTATGGCATTATGGGTCAAAAGAACATTGCTTGTTAAGACCAGTCATAAAGAAAGCCTTTTATTTCTGTAACTACATGCTTTTTTGACCAGTGAAAGGTATATAACTTGTCTCCTTCTTTTTAAAGTAGTTCTTTCTAAAGTGGTTCTTTAGCCATTTGGAGTTAAAGAAAATGAATCTGTATTCCAAAATGATGACGATGATGATGATAACAACCACAATAACAAATTGCTGCTTAACAGAATTCAAAAAACCATGTTTACTGACAATGAAAATCTGACAAGCTTTCTTTGTAAAAACTGACAAGCTGATTTTGAAGTATATATGAAAATACAGAAGAAATAGACCGGGAAGGGCAGATTTCAAGAAGAATGAAATCAGAGGATTTACACTACCAGATTTTAAGACTTGTCATCTACAGTAATTAAGGATGATTTGATATTGGCATAATGATAGATAAATTAATCAAAGGAACAAAATAGAAAATACAGCATATACAATTACTTGATTTTTAGAAAAGGAGCCAATGCAATTCAATGAAGAAAGGTAAGTCTTTTCAATAAGTTGTGGTGGAGCAACTGGATCTCTATACTAAAAAATGAACTTTGTCTTCTACATCACTGCTACACAAAACTTATTTTTTAAAATGTTTTAATTAGAGAAGTTGTGGGTTTTCAGAACAATCATGCATAAAGTACAGGATTCTCATATATCACCCCGCCACCAACACCTTGCAATGGTGTGGAACATTTGTTAAAATTGATGATAGTACTTTTTTGTAATTGTACTATCTTTTTTTTTTAACAGTAGTTACTTTTGTTACAATTGATGAAAAATTATTAAAATAGTACTATTTACTATCATCCATAGTCTATATTAGGTGTAGTTTTCCCCATATACTGCCCTATTAGTAATATTATATTAGTGCTGCTATAATTCAGGAATGAGCATTCTTATACTTGTACTATTAACTATAGACCATCATCTATAATAATCTTCACTGTGCTATACAGTCCTATGTTTTATTGTTTAGTTTTTATTCTAGTAACATATACAACCTGAAGTTTCCCCTTTTAACCACATTCACCTGTATAATTCAGTGCTGTTAATTACACTTACAATAATGTATGGCCATAACCACCACCCATTTCAAACCTTTTCAATCAACCTAAATAGAAATTCTGTACAAATTAAGCATCAACTCCCCATTCTCTACCCTCAATCTATCCCCTGGTCACCCTTATCCTAGACTCTATGAGTATGCTTATTATAATTCATTCATATTGTCACATGCATCAGGATTTCATTCCTTTTTACAGCTGAATAATATTCCAGTATTTCATGCAAGTCCATTATGAGGAAATACACCTTTTTCTTGTTCAATTGTATTCTAACTCTTATAGGAATTAAAGAATATATATTGAGGATACAGTACTGTTGAACTTTGCGTTTACCCTTTTAGTTACCCTTGCTGATAATCCTCATTTCTTCACACCACTCCAAGCCACTCTCCTCTGTCCTTTCCTTTCAACCTGCAGAACTTCCTTTAGTAATTCTTTTATGACAGGTCTTTTGTTGAGAAATCTCTCTGTTGCTTTTTATCTGAGAATATTTTGAACTCTCCCTCATTTTTTAAGGACAGTTTTGCTGCATAAAGAATTTTTTGGCAGGCAGTTTTTCTCTTTCAGTACCTTAAATATATCATACTACTGCCTTCTCACTTCCATGGTTTCGCCATGATGAGAAATCAACACTTAGTCTTATTGAGGATCCCTTGTATGTGACAAATCATTTTCTCTCGCTGTTTCAGAATACTCACTTTACCTTTGGCATTTGACATTCTGATTATTGTCTGTTCTGAGTAAGTCTATGAGGATTTATTTTGTTTGGTGTACATTGCACTTTTTCATTATTTCCTCAAATATTCTTTCTGCCCTTTTACCCTCCTCATCTCCTTCTGGGACACCCATGATGTTTATATTTGTGTCCTATGTGCTGTCAGTCAAATACCTGAGATACTGCTTAATTTTTTCTATTCTCTATCTGTTCTTATGAATATATGATTTTGATTGTCCTCCCTTCTAGTTTGCTGATTCTTTCTTCTGCCTGTTTAAATCTGCTGTTGTATGCCTCTAGTGTATTTTTAATCTTTTCTATTGTGCCTCTCATCCCCATAATTTCTGTCATGCTTGTTTTTATACTTTCAATTTCTTCTTTACATACACATTGCACACTTAATGTCCTTTATCTCTTTATGCATATTTTCCTTCATCTCCTTCAATTAATTTAGGAGTTTTGTTTGAAGTTCTTTAATTAGTTCTCCCAAATTCTGTTTCTCCTCTGAAGTTTCAATTTATTCCCTTGACTGAGCCATATCTTCTTGTTTCTTAATATGGCTTTGTAGCAGTTTGAAATAATTTTATGAAACCCAAAAAGAGAAAGATTATGTTTGTAAACTAATCTATTCCTCTGCGTGTCATACCCTTTGATTGCATTAAATTCAGTTGAGGGGACTGTGATTAGTTACTGTTAAGATTGAGTTAGGGGGAAGCGGGTGTGGCTCAATGGATAGAGCTCCGGTTTACCATATGGGAGGCCCCGGGTTCGCTTCCCGGGGCCTCCTTGTGAAAGCAGGCCAGCCCGCACAGCGCGGTAGGCTGATGCAGCAGGACCTCACAGCAAGGGGGAGATAAGCAGACATGGAAGAAACACACAGCGAATGGACACAGTAAAACACGGGCAGCAAGCGGGGGATAAATAAATAAATAAATAAATAAATCTTTAAAAAAAAAAAGATTGAGTCAGGGTTTTTGATTTGACTACATCAGTGGGCATGACTCAGATTGAATCCCTGTACCCTTGCTGGGTCTGATATAAATGGAAACTCACATGGACAGCCAGACACAAGAAGAGACCGGAAGAGACAGCTCTATCATTTTTGATCCTGCCATGTGACAGAAAGGAGAAGTCTGAGGCCCAGGGAGAGATGAGCCATTTGCCTGATACTTTACAGCTGGATTTGGGAAGAGAGTGGAACAGCTGAGACTGATATAGGAAGCCCTAAGAGACAAGCCCTATGCCAGCTTGCAGATGAAATTGGGAAGAAAGTGGAGCAGCTGAGCCTGAGAGAGGAAGCCCAGAGGGGAAGGAGAGACAGGTGGAGACTGCCCGCCATCTTGTTTCAACACGTGGCAGCTGCTGCTTTGGTGAGAAAGTACCTCTTATGGTGCCTTGAGTTGGACTTTTCATGGCCAGGGAACTATAAGCTTTTATCCCAAATAAATCCCCATTACAAAAGTCAACATATATTCTGGTACTTTGTATCAGCAGCCTTTGGCAGATGAGGACAGGCTTGTAAATTTTTTTTTTTTTTTATGTCTAGGCATCTGATTATTTTCATGAGCTAACTTTGAAGGTCAATATCTCCCTCTTTCCAGGGTTTTGATGTTGATTGGCTGTTGTTAAGCCTCCTTTTTGAAGCTTAAACCAACGTATTCTAGATCTTTAGAATAGTTTGTGTTTTCCTGAACAGAGTTTCTCAGTTTTTCTTCATCTGAGTCTTACCATGGATGTGCGGTACAATTTTTAAGCTTGTACTTTTTGTGTAATTGTTTCACCTCCAGGAGAAAGCTTCTTTTCCTCTATTCCTTCTCTGGAAATGTTGATGTGTTCTGTTTGTTTTTGTGCAGACTTTTCTCCCCAGCTCCTAAGATTTGATTAAATTCTCTCCCTCACTCAGTAACCCATTTTCCTTACACTTTTCAGTTCTGGGACCCTCCCATCTTACAGTAGTTTGGCTTAAATTCACCCCATTTTTTCTCTGTCTCCCAGTGAGGCTTTTCTGCTTCTAATTTTTTTTCTCCATTAGGGTATCCTGCTCTGGGGAGTCAGCTGGGATCAATACAGAAACGTGGGTCACTCCAGAAAAGTCTGTTTTGCATTTAGGTGGTCCAACCAACAGAAGCTGCATTGAGTGAGTACACCCCTTCCAACCGCAGTTCATGGCACTCGCTTCAGTACACCCAGCCCAGCCGGGGGCCCTTTTTTATGCAGCACTCTTTAGCTGCTTGTGTTCCACCCTAGGTCTCTGTGGACTTGGGTCCCTACGCTTGAATATGCATGGGGTTCTGACTCACTTCTGTGAGTGCCTCTATACTCTGGTGTCCCCAGTGGGAGGTGAGAGGGATCTTGGCCACTGCCTCTGAGCAACTCCCAAGCTGCTCAGGACTAAGTGAGGGGGAGTGAGGAGAAATGGTAGTCTAAGACATAAGTTACCAACCTAATATTTTTCTTTCTCTTCAAGTCAGTGTTTGTGGAGTCCTTCTCCAGCCTCTACGGTCCTCCAAAGTTCTAAGCAAGTAGAATTTGTACTTTTATTTGCTAAGTCTGTAGGGAGATTTTCTTTTCAGGAGATGTCTAATGTTGTCATGTTGATTAAATCCTCTAATGTATTTTTTTAATTAGCAAAATTGTGAGCTAACAAAACTATCATGCATAACATGCAGAATTCCCATACATCATCCCACCACCAACACCTTGCATTGGTGTGGAATATTTGTTACAAATTATGAAAGAACATCACATTATCAAAATATTATTGCTAACTATGGTCCATAGCTTACATTTGGTGTATTTTTTCTATAAGCCAACCTATTATTAACACCATGTATTAGTATTGTATATCTGTTTTAATTCATAAAAGAATGCTCTCATATTTATACTGTTAACCACAGTTCATCATCCACCACATGGTTCACTGTGTTATACAGTCCCATGCCTTGTACCATCCATTCAAAATGTACACTCAGTGGCTCTCAGTTTCATCACATAGCTGTGCTGTCATTGCCAGTGTAAATTTTAGAACATTTTCTTTACTCCAATAGAAAAAAATCACATATACCCCTATTATAGATACTTCTTTGACATTGATGCAAGAATATTACAATATTACTGTTAACTATAATCCATAAATTACATTAATTATATTTTCCCATATATCACTATATTCTTAATTCTAATAGTGACATTTGTTCTAGTTCATAGAAGAACATTCTTGTGTTTGTACTATTAACTGCAGTCCTCATCCACCACTAAGTTCATTATGTTATGCAGTCCCTAGCAGTCCCTAGATTATTCTCTAGCCTTCTTTCAATTGACATTTATGTCTCTAGACTACCCCTTTCAGCCACAGTCATAATTATAAATCAGCATTGTTACTTATACTCACTATAATGTGTTACCATCAACTCTTTCCATTTCTACTTTTATAATCAACCTAATAAAAAAATTCTATGTACATTGAGCATCAGTACCCCTTCTCAGCCCTCATCCTATCTGCTAGTAACCTATACTCTAGACTTTAACTCCATGCGCTTATTCTTCATATTCACTTCATATTAGTGAGACCCTACAATATTTGTCCTTTTGTATCTGGCTTATGTCACTCAACATAATGTCCTCAAGGTTCATCCATGCTCTCACGTGCAGCCCAATTTCATTTCTTCTTACAACAGCATAGTATTCCATCTTATGTATATACTGCATTTTGTTTATCCAATCATAAGTTCATGGACTCTTGGGTTATTTCCTTCTTTTGGCAATTGTGAATAATGCTGCTATGAATATCGGTGTGCAAATGTCTGTTCAGACCCCTGCTTTCAGTTCTTTGAATATATTCTTCGTAAAGGGATTTCTGGATCATATGGCAATTTTATAGTTTGCTTCCTGCTCAAGAAGTAAGCCAAACTGTCTTTCACAGAGGCTGCACCATTATACATTCCTACCAATGGTGAAGGAGTGTTCCTATTTCTCCACATCCTCTCCAGCACTTGTAGTTTTCTGTTTTTGTTGTTTTAATATATTTTTTAAAGTGTTTTTTTAAAATAATGGCCATTCTGTAAGTTAACTCACTGTAGTTTTGATTTGCATTTCCCTAATAGCTAGTGATTTTTGAATATTTTTTCATGTGCTTTTGGCCACTCTAGTGTACTTTTTCTTGACAGTGGCAAGATTTTATTTTGCAATGCATATGCAGAAAAATCTCTCTTCCAACCCTCTCCTATCTATATCATTAATCCAACACTGATAGCAAATTTTTTTTCACTAATTTCTGATTTATTCTTCCTGCATTTCTTTTTGAAATAAGCAAATGT
>JAQZBX010000567.1:0-20926 GCA_029593785.1 Cabassous unicinctus | reverse complement strand
AGCCACATGTTGCTATTGAACACTTGAAATGTGCCTAAGCCAATGTGCTGTAAGAACAGAATATAAACCAGATTTCAAAGACTTAGTACAAAAAAAAGACATAAAACTAGCTCAGAAATAATGTTCATATTGACTATATCTCAGAAATAATAGTATTTTGTTATCTATTGAGCTATTCTTAAAATTAATTCATCTGTTTCTTTCCACTTTTGTTTATTGTGGCTACTAGAATTTACATATATTTTGTTGTCAAATTATTTTTCTCTTGGTCAGTGCTGCTCTGGAAGAAAGCATAAGAAAATATCTTCAAGGCCTTGGGAAGGGCAAGGGTTTTATAAGCAGGACAAACACATAAAAATACTACTAATCGTATAAGAAAAATTGATGACTTGGATTTAATGAAAATTAAAATTTCTGCTCATCAGAAGACATCATTAAGAAAGTGAAAGGGCAAGCCACAGACTGGGAGAAATATTTTAATACACATATTTAATAAAGGACAAGGATACAGAATAAATAAAGAACTCTTAAAAATCAATAAGAAAAAGACAAGCAAAACTAACGGGAAAAAAACCTTCAACAGGTATTTCACTAAAAAAGATATTTACATGGTCAATAAGCATGTGAAAAAGTGCTTTAACCTCACTGGGTACCAGGAAAATGCAAATTTAAATCACAGTGAGCCCTTGAAATACAGTCAACTGATTTTTAACAAAGGTACAAAGACAATTCAATGAAGAAAAGACCGTCATTTCAACTGATAGTGTAACACAATTAGATGATATAGTAGGCAGAGTAATGGCCCCTCAGTGATGTCTGTTTTAATTCTGGGAGCCTATGTGTGATGAGTCTGAAGCTGTTATGTGCCCTCAGAAAAACATGTTCTTAAACCTAATCCATTCCTGTGGGTGTGAATCCATTTTAAGTAAGACCTTGTGATGAAGTTACTTCAGTTAAGGTGTGGCCCAGCCCAATCAGGATGGGTCTTAATGCTATTACTGGAGTCCTTTATAAGTGGAATGAAATTCAGACAAAGAGAAAGCCATAGGGAACAGGAAGAAGCTGAATATCAACGGAACCCGGAAGAAAAGGAAGAGACCAGGAGATGCAGCCATGTGCCTTACCATGTGACAAGCTAAGGACCAGCAATAGATAGCTGCCAGCCCAAGAATGCCACACTCTTTAAGGAGAAAGCATCACTTTGATAGTACCTTGATTTGTATTTTTTCCTAACCTTAAAACTGTAGGCGACTAAATTCCCATCGTTTAACCCAGCCCATTTCATGGTATTTGCATGAGCTGTCCAGGAAACTATACCACCATGTGTATGTTAAATTAAGCAAAGAGGAATAAAGGTTACAGATGAACATAGATTACTAATAAGTTTAATGAGCTGCCCTTTAAAAAGAGAGCTTATCCTGGATTATCCAGGCAGGCCCAATATAATCACAAGGGCCCCTAAATGTTGAAGAGGGAGACATGAAAGGGAAATCCAGAGGGATGGCAGAATGAGAAAGACTTGGTCTGAGGGTGCTGGCTCCGAAGATGGAGTAAAGGTCCCTGAAGCAAGCAGTACAGGAGGCCTTTAGAAGCTAGAAAAAGTCAAGGAAATAGATTATCCCTTACTGCCTCCTGAAGAAATGCAGCCCTGCCAACACATGATTTCCTCCCAGTGAGATCCACTTTGGAATTTTGACCTCCAGACCTATAACAATATATTTGTGTTGTTTTAAGCCACTAAGTTTGTGGTAATTTATTACAGCAGCAGTTGGAAATTAATACAGATGTCGAAATCCAAAAAAAAAAAATGAACCTAAGTACAGATCTTACACCTTTCACAAAAAATAATTCAAGATGGATCATAGACCTAACTGTAAAATGCAAAACTACAAAACTGCTAGAAAAAAACATAAAAGAAATCTATATAACCTTGGGTTTGGTGATGAGATTTTAGGAAAAAACACTAAAAGCATGATTTACTAAAGAAAACATGATAAATTGAACTTCAGTAAAATTAAAAACTTCTACTCTTTGAAGGACGCTTCTAAAGAGATGGAAAAGACAAGCCACAGACTGCAAGAAAATATTTGCAAAACACATATCTGATAAAGAACTAACTCAAATATACAAAGAACACTTAAAGCTCAACAATAAAAAAATAACCTAATGTAAAAATGGGTATGTAAGCATATGAAAAGGTGCTCAACATCATTTGTCATTAAATAAATGTAAATTCAAACAAAAATGAGATATCACTACATATTTATTAAAGTGGTTAAAATCCAAGACAATACCAGTTGCTGGCAAAGATGTTATGCAACAGGAACTCTCATTCAATGCTGATAGGAATGCAAATGTTGCAACCACTTTGAATGACAGCTTTCATGGTTTCATCCAAAACTAATCACAGTTTTACAATACAATCCAGCAGTCGTACTCCTACGAGTTTACACAACTGATTTGAGAGCATCTTGATCTGGAAGATAGTTACATGGATATACAGGTATATAAAAGTTCAGAGAGCCTTATATTTAAGATGTGTACATTTTATTACATGCAATGTTCACCTTAATAAAATATTAATTCCTAAATTTCAAAAATATAATTTACTTTTGAAATGTGACTTTTTCTTTCTGGTCCAAAAAAAAAAAAATACTAATCTCCAATGGAAGGAGCTGGGTCAGTTACCACAGTGATGTGACCAAAGTAGAGAAAGAGTTAAAATGGCAAAAGTGATTTTAGGAAGCGTTTAAAGAAAGGCACAAGACTCTCCAACCCAACTCTGCTTTCTCTTGCTCCTTTTCAATCCAAGATGAGAACTAAGACAATAGTCTATAGCCTCTCTTTCCAATAACCAGTCAGATCTTTCTGACCCATGTCCTCCCAACTAGTAGTTGCTTAATCAAATCTTCACTCTCTATTAAAGTCAAAGCACATCCAGGCTGGACAGCCATCAAAAATTCTCTTAGAGACAACGTTGGGTTTAATTAACATTTTTGTTTCAGGAATTGCTCAATCACATTCGTAGCATAGGAAAATAGATAATTTAAGTACTAACCAACCCCCAACCCACATCAATAGTAAAGCAAACAGCAGCTAAGTACATGTTCAACTGCATCTGCTTAATGAAAAAAAAGCTGAGCTGGAATCTCCTTACATTTGCTATTATATTTGAAAATTCGATTTATTTTAGTTGGAGTCTATAAAATTAAAACATTTTTTTGAGATTTTAAAGATCCCATTCATGTAGTCTAACATGAGTGAAGGCGGCTTTAGGTCTTATTGTTGAAAATTGCTGATCTGTCTGTAAATAGATTACTAGCTCTCCAAGTTCTTATACTTCTGTGCAGAAATGTATTATTCCTTGGGAGGTGCCCTTAGCTCCTACCCAGCCTAGATGGTCTCAAACAGGTACATTGAACATGAACGCCTTCCCAGGCAACAACAGAAAAAACCTGAGAATCGTGTTCCTTCCTGGGCTCCTTTCTTTTCTCCATCTCTCACATCCAGCTGATCACCAATTCTAATGACGCCAATTTGTTTTCAGTCTTGTTTCATTCTGGTTTATAAAGCTATGTATATCTTTCTTAAGCTCTTAATTTTAGCATTTAACTCCAAGGGCAATATTATTTCCTCGATTTCTCCATTTTCCTCTCCGCCTATGAGAACTGTAATTCTATTTTTAAAAAATGAAGTTTCTTAAGGTTGAGGCAAGAACATATTTGGCTGGATTTCCGTGGGCCAGGAAGACAGTGGCAAGACATGAGCTCGGGAAGTTAGGCAAGATCTTGATAATGTAGGACTTGTAGGCAATGATAAGACTCATGTTTTTGTTTTTGCTTGCTTCTTTTTCCCCTAGAGTGATGGGGAACTATTAGAGAGCAGTTTTGAGCAGAGAGTGAAATGATCTGAGTTCAATTTTACAGAATCACTTTGCTGTGTGGAGAATAAACCATGGTAAACAAGAGAAAAAGGAAGACAAGGAAGAAGAAATTGCTCTATTCCAAAGGAGAGATGATGGCAGCTTAGTCTATGTCTATGATGGTGGAAGTTGTAAGATTACGTTATATTCAGGATATTAGGGGGTAGGGAGGTTGGAGTAGGTAGAACCCATATCAATTGCTATAGGCCACCAAGATTTTTTATCTGAGCTATTTAGTAAATATCTTGCCATTTCCTGAGATGGGGATCACTGAGAGAGGAAGAGTTCAAGAGTTCAGTGTTGGACATTTAACTCTGATATGCCCCACAGATATCTAAACAGAAATGTCCATTGAAGTTAGATGTGAGTCTTGAATTTAAAGGAGAGATTGGTGCTGGAATCATACACTTGAAAGTTATTAATACACAGATGTTGATGGGACTGGATGAGACCATCTGGGGAGTGAGTGTAGATAGATAAGAGAGAAAGTCCAAGGACCAAATTCTGAGAATACCAACATTTGGAACTCAGGAGACAGAGGAGGAGTCAGCAAAAGAGACTAAGAAGAAGTAGGCAACCAGGTTAAACCAGGAGTGTATGGTGTGCTAGAATCAAGATAAATGATCAACTTGTTCAACTGTTGCTGAAAGTTCCTCTAAGAAAAAGACGGAGAAGTGACCATTGGATTTGGCAACATGGAAGTCATTGGGGGCCTTGAAAAGAGGAGAGTATAATTGTACCATTTGTGAAATATTCATTACTGCTCTCAGTTTGCCTGAATTTGAGATTCAAGAGCCATAATCTCAATATTACCCATGTAACTCAGTCAGATCAGTCCAAGCATTGGACTGGCAGTTAAGGGACCTAAATTCTAGTTCAACCTCTTCCTACTAGCTAGATATGTGGCACAGGCAAGTCATCCTACTGCTCAAAGCCTTAGTTTCCTCACAAGTAAAATGAAGGGACTGGAAATGTTTCATTTGAGTATGTATGTGCTAAAGTCAAAAAGTCAAAAATGAGTTTCATATTTTAAAAGAGAAGCTTAAAAAACATGTATTCACTTGATCGTATACAGTTAAGGGACATTTATGAGGAGGGTTCTTCTACCTCTGGCCCTCCCCTTCTCTATTTACCTGCCCAAGTTTAAAATGCACAAAGAATCTCCCTCTCTCCTTCGGCACATACCCACACAAGCACATCATCCTCATAAGGTCACCACTCCCAAAGAACTATGAAAATTGAAAGCATGTCTGGAGTAAAAACATCCCAGTGAATATTGGAAACTGGGAAATATCTCCTGTACTTTAAGAATATGCATGAAGACTTTGCACGTAATACCTTTATGTCCCAACATTTCCTTATAAGAAATAAACATGTAATTACTACTTAATTATTTTTATGCTGCCATGTAAGGGGGGAGTTCATAGACCTTGTTTATAAGTTACATCAAATCAGCATAAAATTCTTTTATGGGACTGCAAGGAATCCAAATTTGATGGCTTAGCTATTAATTTCTATTAAAATAAATGAATAAATTGACTGAGGTGAAACCACAGAAGTCTTTGGGCTTTTTTGATGATCTGGTATTTCTTCATTCCAACCCTAGATGAGCTATTGGCATGCATCTTACATTCCTTGAGCAGGAGAAGGAAAAGTGCAGTGTGGAGGGAACTCATTTGATTGATCACCTTCCCTGTGTGTGGTTCCTGTGAACCCATTTAATCCTGACAACTTTCTGAAGTCTTATTCACATTCTATAGATGCAGAACAGAATTAAGAGAGTAGCTCAGATGAAACTTTCAGAGACTGTGCTAACAGCAGTTTTGCTTGAAAACCCATGCTTTCCTCCCTCTTTCCTTTCTGCCCTCCCAACATTGCACACTGAAAAATGTGAGGATGCTAATATGATCGAGACTGGGGCCAGTACTTAAGGAGGATAAACAAGCAGTGATAGTAATGAAAGTTTTTATATTTAAAAAATCACATTTTAAAATTTTAGGTTTAAAATTCCTTTTGTGTGACATTTTTCTTTATTTGATAGTCAGGAAGCTAAATGAAGGACCATACTGAAAGTTAAAATAAATGGAAGCTTAATAATTTAATAGAGCTTAAGGTGAGAGCCATTGCTAACAAAACTGGTGGGCCTATCTTAGGCTTTCTGAAAAGTTAGGAAATCTTGGCCTTATAATGGCTATCTTTATGTTGAAAATGGTTCCATCTTTATCTCACCTTGAACCATCTACTCCATAATTTATTCAAGGATGTCTCTTTTAGGAAAGCTGTACCTGTCCTCTTTGAGGTTGTTACCACATCTCAATGAGAGTGCTGCAACACCTTCCATTTCATTCAACCATCCATTCAGCCATTCAGTAAGTATTTACGAAAGTAATTGAATGTCTGAGTCACAATGCTCTATTTCCTTGCTCTTCTATTATAATAAATCTCTGTTCTTTTTTCTTCCCATTCCCAAGGAAGAAATTCTTTTATCAACTTTTCTATTTTTGTCAAAATGTAGTTTAATAATTATGCAAGTGAGGGTAGAGGCTAGAATGCATTGAAACTAGTTTTAATATATAGGTTAAGGTGTGGCGCTATCCTTGGGGTGGGGGTGGGGGGGAACATCTTATATACAAACTACTGGCTTCACTGTCCTTGAGTCTGGTCATGAGTGACTTATAAGATTGATGACTTCCTTTTTCAAGAATAGTGCAGCTTTTCATGTAAATTACATCAAAGCATCAGACAAAATATTCCAAAATATATCAAATACCTCTTTGTATGGTGTAACTGTCCACACGAGTAATCTTAAAAAGTCATACGCATTGCAAAAGAGCTACTAGAATATTTTTTGTGTGTGAATTTAGATTTATGCCTTTCAAGCTGGGAGGAGTAGCATAATGGTTCCATTGCTATGTCAACAGGAGTTTGTGAGTTTCCTGAGAGCTGGAATCACAGGAGTCAAGTTCACTGCAGTGGATGTTGTCCTGAGAAAATTCACCAACGGAGAACATAGTCCAGGTTGGTTTGTGGTAACTGTTTCAAAATGTCTGTAAGCAAATGCTTTTTTACTTTTCATAGTGTGCTTGGCTCCAGGAAAGTTAAATGATTGAGAGGAAAGTAAGTGTTCACCTTTGTAGGTGTTCCCCGTGGGGAAATGGGTGTGGTGCTGTGGGCTGCCAATTGAAAACAGGAAAAGTAGGTGGGGATTGTTGGGTTTCCAAGATGCCAAATCATTAGGCCACAGAATAACCAAATGTGCCCATTGGGCCCAGCATCTTTGTCTTAAGGCCTGTGCTGAGACATATTCTCTGCTTTCATTGAATCAAAAAGCAAAACCAAGAATGGTTAGAGTATTTCTAGAAATTCCCCCCAGAGAAGCTTACTTTAGATGAAGCAAAATGTGATGATTTGAGGCATGATTCATTTCTCTCTGTGTCATTCTCTTAGATCCAGGGATTGAAGGAGGGTGTGAATGAGCAAAACAAGATAAACATCTATCCCTGGAAGAGGAGATACCTTCCAGCCTGGAGATGGAAGGTGCATGTAGACCTTTGTTGAAATTCTCATGACTTTTCACGAAAATTCAGGTTTTTCTTTATTACACTAACATAGCAGTATAAATAAAAACAAAAAGCCAATTCCCTTTTTTCATATGATAAATGTAGTTCAGTGACCTCATTTCTCAAGTGGTTGTGTTGATTGGGAATTGCGGTCATAATTCTCACAGGCTTTTGTTTGGCAGTTTTTGCTTTATGGCACTTTCATTGTAAAGCTTTCTTATCATATTCTTGCTACTATTTAATGTTATAAAACCTGCCTTTTTGTTTCCTAAGCTTTTTGGAATATTTATGTTATATCCAAGGTTGAGACTTCAATTTTTATTTAGTTATTGAGGGACTTGATAAACTCTCTAGCCTTCAGTTTGTCCATAATAATTTGTGTTGGAAAGAGCACATTAAACACAGCGGTCACAGGAAATTCTTTCTGCCTCATGTTTTGTTTTTGTTTTTTTTCCTTTCAGGCACTTTGGAAAACTCAATTCTCCTTATTTGACAAATCTAGCTCTGCCTTCCTTGAATATCTCTTCGGTAACCATTGAGAGGCAATATGGCATAGTGGATAAGTGCAGAGTCCCTAACCAGGTTGCTGATATTCAAATCTCAGCTCCACTGTTTGCTGAGCAAGCCATTTAACTTCTCTGTGCTCCAGTTTATTCATCTGAAAAGACAGTATAATAAGTTACTATACTAATATAATATAATAATAATAAGGTTGTTGTTAAGATTATATAAATTAATATATATAAAGCTCTTAGAACAGTGGCATAGAGCAAGCAATCTGTCAGTAGTCACTACAGTGTCATCATTATAGTTTCCCAATCTGCATTTATGCTTCAAATGTCTTCAGACTCTAGGAAGACCCTACATAGGAGTTGCATCTACATAAGAGATACATAAGATGAGTTAAGGAATGTTCAGGAATCATTACATTATTTTTTAATGGAGTAATCAGAGAAGACTGAACCAAAGAGGTGAAATTTAAGCAGAGATCTTGATGCAATGCAGCAAGTTCTGCTTTTGAGGTCACATCCACTTATTTTCAGAAAACTAATATTCGTGTGCCTGTTCATTCTTCACACTTTACCTGGACACCTGATGTGTACGCAGTGTGATAATTTGGAAGATATTTAAGGATAAACATGACACAAGGCCCTATAACTTGTCTAAATCTATTCCTCGCTGTGGGGAAAAGGAAATAGTGGATGAAGCAATTAGCCTAAGAAAAGATGAATATGATTGATAACATGTTTTCCTTTGGTTATCTAATTCTAGGAATTATTCTGCTTTGTCTGCATGAGGAACAAGAAAGAAATACTCTTCTGGTTTTTTGGTCACCATTAGACTCCTTTGAATCAATTTTCCATTGATTAAAGCTCTGAGAACAAGTAGCAGTTATACGCTCACAAAGTTAAAGTTAATTTATCTCTGGACCATTCCAAGAAGTCATTTTCTAAAACCTGGCTCCAAGACTGTATTTTAGGTTTCAGACTTAATTTTAGGAAGAATGCCACTATGCAATGAAATCACAGGGTTCACTGATGCACACATCTTCACATCAAAACAAAACATAACACACAATGTAACCATGGACTGGAAAACAAGACATCTTGAAGTCCTTGAATGCAATGCTAGAAGGATGAATTGTGCCAACTCTCAAAATCCACTTAAATTTTTTTGAGTTTGAATTTCAAATGAAACTAGAAATTTTGGAGATTTGAATTATTTTTATTCTTGGTAAAACAGCCCACCCGTATTCAAAGGAAAATAAAAACCACAACCTTAATATCCTCTATAAAAGCTTCTGGTACTTCTAAGAGCTCATATTAAACATCACAACAAATTAAATGTAAATGAATAAGAAACAGATGTATAAACCTGACCTTAAAATATTTATGAATTTTTAAATTAGGACTGTTGGGAGATTAAAGAGCTGGCGGGAGATATTAAATTGATTATAGCTGTACTACATTATATCAAAATATTCTTCTCCAGATGAACATAAAAGATCCATTTTTAATGAGTTCTGAACTTTGAGTTTGTTCCAGAGTCTCTATGGTTACAACACTGTTAACTTATTTATAAAATAAATACTTTTTCATGTTTTCCAAGGAAATATGTATTCCTAGAACAATAATTTTCTTGTTTGTTCAAACTGGTTACCCATTCAGTATTGTTCTCCTTCAAGTCACTTAATTCATTACACATAATAGCAAACCAAATATGGACATACAGCCACATGGGACTATGCACAGATAATTTTCTGTCACTGGATCCTAAAGAAAGAGGGGAAAGAATACAATATTTAAAGTTTTTTCTCTGCTTATGCCAATTGTTTAATTTTTTTAATGCTATAAATATTTCATGAAAATTTTTGCTCTCAAAATCTAGTTATATATTTGTAAGGTCACAGACTTAAAGAGGGAACAGGTGGTGATCAACCCATCACAGAGAAGTTAAGTTGGAAACAGGTAAGAGTTTTTTGCTTGTTTGTTTGTTTTTCTTCTGAGAACTTTTATTTTGATGGTTATTGTGTTTTGTAAAATATCAGCTGGAAGACAGTTTCTAAAAGCGTTTGGTAACTTAAGTACCTAAAGTATATAGGATTTTTTTTAAAACTTTATTTTTAGAGATGTTTTAGATTTATATTTACAGAAGTGTTACAGAGGTTTTTTTTGTTTGTTTTTTGTTTTTTAGTTTTCAGTGTCACTCTGCTTGCTCAAATTCACGTAAGTTTAGAAACAGAAACTACACCTTCAAGTTTGTGGTTTCTGTGCTTTCATGTTGAATTAAATCAACTGCTACTTTTTTATGAACATGTAGACCATCCATAAGTATACAAGAACTGTAGACATCCCTGGTAGTATAGACACAGAGCATGGTCAAGAGATCAAGGAAAGAACTGAATTCTCATTAGGGCCTTCAACTCAGTCTCCCTGAACTTGACCTCATAGTCCCTCCTTCCCTGGAATTCAGGTTTGACTTAGAGTCTTGGTAGCTTTTACAGGTCAAATTGTGTCCCCACAAAAGATATATTGAAATCTTAAGCCCCCATGCCTCGCAGTGTGACCTTATTTTGGAAACAGGGTTATTACAGAGGTAATGAAAGCTAAGATGTCATACTGGCGTGGTGCGGGCCTTTAGTTGAATTAGACTGGTGTTTAATTAGAAGAGGAGAAGAGACACCAAGTCATGGAGAAAAGACAGCCTTGTCTTCACAAGCCAAGGAATGCCAAAGATTGCCAGTAACTGCCAGAAGCTAGGGAGAGCAAGGAAGGGCCCTCCCCTAGAGCTTTCAGAGAGTGCATGGCCCTGCCAACACCTTGAACGGCGAGAATAAATTTCTGTTGTTTTAAGCCTCCCAGTTTGCGGCACTTAGTTACAGCAGTCCTAAGACTAATATAGTAGCATACAAATGTTGAAACAGTCTGCAGTACAAGAGACTGTATGAGCAATGATGCCAGGAGGCGCTGTGGACCGCACTGCTTCATGGTACACTATTGAGCCACCACCCTGGAGAATAACCCTTGCAGTTCTCACTGTAGGCATGTCCTATGTCATTCCAATTCCTTGGAAGGCGCATAATGACCATGGGCACATTTTTTTTTTTTAATGTGAAAAGATACATTTCCATGAACCCTGTGATTTCATTGCACAGTGGCACTTTTCCTAAAATTAAGTTTGAAAACTTAAATAGAACCTTGGGGCCAAGATTTAGAAAGTGACTTCTTGAAATGGTGTAGAGATAAATTAATTTTAACTTTGCAAGAGCCTCCATCCACTGCAAATAAGAAGTGCCTCCATGAAAAATTCATTACTGCACCATACTTCCAGCCTTTACAAACCTTATATCTTTATGCCCCAGGTGTTTGGACTTAGTACTCTCTTTCCCTGCATTCATTCTACCATGATCTATCCATACTTCATTAGCTCATTTCCCTATTATGAAGTTCTCCACCATAATCAAAATGTTTATAGCAGCAACTCTAAAGCATTCTTTGCTCTGTTTTGCCCATCCCTCCCGGTTAGCCTTGTTTTGACATATGCTGTGATTGCAACTGAAAAATAAAAATATAGGAGACTTTGTTTCTAAAATGTTCTGTAAATCTAATCTAATACCTATACTTGGTGCAATTCTCCCATCTTAATATATCTGCCACTTATCATTCCTCTTTTCATCTCTACAATATTTAGCCTCCTCCTGACTTTTTAATCTTATCAGTGTATGTGGGTTAACCTGGGGCTGAGTCACATTATTCAACCTTATTTTGGTTAAAAATTCTGCCAACTTGCAGGAAAAAACAACAACATTTTTTGCTTTTGGCATGTTTGTCCCCTCCTTTTTTACATTGTATATGGTGAGTATGTATTCACTGTGCAGATATTGAGAAAAAGGCTGTCACCAGCCCTCCAAGCACTCCCAGTTGAAATAGACTCCCAATGACTCCTCCCCATTGTCATTTCCTTGTGGCAGATTGTATATTCTTTTTAGCATTCCCAATGCCTGCTTGTTAATACATATTTGTGCACATAGCAGGATTCTGCCTGAGATTTGCTCTCATTGGAGCATTCACCTGGTAAAATCTTGACTACTAACCATTAGAGGCTACTAATATCTGCAGAAAGAAACCAGATTGACTTAGATCTGTGTTAGATCATGCTGCCATCCTTTCCCACCACTTCTTTATCTCTACATTAACAAGCTAATTGAAGAACACATTACTTTGATTGCTTACATCAAACTACATTACAACACATTACTTTGATTGCTTACTCCTTTAAAAAATGTGATGAAACCCAGGAGACCCTCTCCCTAGAAAATTTACATATACATATATAAACATCCATCTGCATCCAACTTCCAGGGGTTTAATAGTCACGGGAGCGGCAGTGGATCCTTGGTGGAGAGCTTCTTATAGAGTAAGTTCACTGTGAGAGGCACAGGCACCATTGTTGTCATCCAGCAACGCAGGGATTCAACGGAAGGAGTAATGAGAAATGAAGTGGGGTGAGGAGGTGTGAGCGTTAACTTCGACTATAAATTCTCATTAACCTGTCGTTTTTTTTCCACTTGGGGTCAATTGTTATTTTCACAGCTGAAGTCCCTGATGACACTTGATTTTCTGGTAAAGATCAAAAGGTGCACTTGGCTTTGGCTGAGCACAAACAGCATACCAGCCCTTGCTAGCCAGAGCAATAGATCCAAAACCATGTGAGAAATGTGAACGCATTTCTGTATAGGGTGCAGCTGTGGCCTGGAAAATGTCCGGGGTCAACAATTAGAAAACAAAAGGAAAAAGTGGTTAAGAAGAAGAAGTTTGACTTGATGTTCGCCTAAGTTTATCAAATACATCCCTTCCAGTTTCAGGAGAAATTCTGGCATGCAATTACTTACCAAGGGTTCATTCCTTTTGTGGGAGTCGAAGTGATAGATATTGACACTTGCCCGAGAAATCCCCCAGAGGTGTTTTCTGAATATACACTAATTCTTTTAAAGAAATGCCTGCCTGTACAAATAGAAGTGGCCTGACTTCTGGTGTAACTGCTGGAGAGATCAGTGATTGTATGAAAACAATATTTTTCACTCATTTATCCATTCAACAAACATATTGGCTATGTACTACAGGCCAGGTACTGAAAAATGTAACACAGCTCCTGCTCTCCAGGATCTTGCAGTTGATGAAGGAGACACATGTCACCTCTTGTCCTAGAAACTCTGAGATTTACTACCCATCACACCAAGATATGTGGCTCACACAATACCCAGTAGCCTCTTTTTAAAAATCTCACCACAATTGCTAATAAATTCTTATAAGCCACCACAATATATACTTTTGCTTCCAGTATTTTGCCTTCAATATTTGAAACACCTGCTTCAACTCAGAGATCTCTAAGACTTTTGGCAATTTAAAGACTGTTTCTAAGCTAGAATTTAGGTTTAAGTCTAGGTAACCCTGAGTGGATTGTATACACAATGATCACAGAGGTATCTTGTGCATTTGAGTGGCATGTCGAAGCAGTGAATACACTCCCCAAAATACACTCCACATGCTGTCCAGCCCAGCCCTTTTTCACTAACTACTGTCCGAGCACTAGGCTCATCTGGAAGATAGTCCTACCATTCCTATATGGACCTACTGTTTTTCATACATTTCAGGTGAATAGACAGAATAAGGAAGAGAGAAAAAAAGATGATTAAAATTGCAAGGTACCATTTGTCAAAAACAAAATTGGCTGTAAAGAATAGTTAGATAAGTATTCATTTAAAGTCAACAGCATACCCTATAGCACCTTTACTATAATTATAAGAGTAAATATTGTTACAATATTGACAATTAAGAAAAGGGCTAGTGAAAGTGTTTTTAAATTAAAGTGTTAAGACTAAGTGGTTATCTATGGCAAGGTCAAGTTCTAAATCTAACATTAAAATTATTAATCATACACTGTCCTTTACAGAATCACTTCTAAAACCTTGCAGCTTGATTTTAGGGATGTTTTCCAGGAAGATGGAGTGGATGTATATTTTCCTATTGTTCCCTTTAAGTGCAACTAAAAACTCTGACCATTAGATGTAAAATAAACAGAGAAAGACTCTGAAGGGTGGAGATAAAAAGGAAGACTGGTTAGGGACCCTAAGACTTGTGGAACAACACAACAGTGAGGTCCCTAAATTTTCTTTTTGCCTCAACTATCCCAGGCTTGTTGCTGAAGAAAGGAGCAACCCAGAAATACCAATGGGTAGAGACAAAAACCAAAGTCCTAAGAAGAACATGCTCTAGTCAAAGGACAAGAAAAGGGTCTGCGGAGCAGGACAGGAATCTTTTAGACAATAATTGCTCTACTCCAGCCAAACAACACTGATAAAACTATGACTACACCACCACCCATACTAGAGAAGGCTGAGTGGGGAGCCCAGCCTTCCACCTTCATGACAATATAATGAGGCACTCCACTACAGATCATAGTGGTGTCAGGGAAAGCCTAGTATGGAGCTGGGGCTTTCATTCCTGATGTTTGGTAATGAGTCCTCTCCCACCCACTGAGTCAGCGGAGACCACATAGCGAGCAGGAACTCTTACCTCTGATAAGCAGTAACAAAAGTCCTCCCCCTTTTGGGTGGTAGCGGAGGTCAAGTGGGCAATCTACCCGCACTTGACAATAATGAGTTGGCCAGTCCCCCCTTTCCTCTGCCAGACTGGAGTAATGAGAAAATGCCCAGTTTTTGATAGAAAATCACTCATCATATCAAGAAGTAAATAGATCTCAAACTGAAAGAAAAAAGATAATCTATAGATGCCAATAATGAAGATGGCAGAGATGTTAGAAATGTCTGACAAAGATTTCAAAGCAGCCATGATAAGAATGCTTCAGTGAGGCCAGGGTGGAGAAAGGGGGAGGAAGAAAAGACGGTGGGAGGGAGGTCTGAGAAGACCTCAGTGGTGGTCAAGATGGAGAGAAGCATAGCACTGCACCACACCCGGGGCCCATATGGGGAGGAGTTGGAGTCGCTGTTACCACAGCCTGTAGCTGCTGGACCTCAAGTGGGAGTGAGGGGCAAGCAGCAGGATGAAGTTGGCTGAGCACCTATTAGTGCACTTCACTCTGGAGTAGAGAAAGCAACACATCCAGTAAGAGGCTTTCAAGGCTATGCTGTATTCATCTCAGGAACAGGTACCTTCTGTGAAAACTTTTAGAATTCAGGAAATTCCACCCTAACAATAGCTGGTTACAAGTTTAAGGAACAGATACTTCAGTGACTGAATCCAGAGTTAGCATGTGAAAATATCAAATGTCCAGTGTGCAACAAAGATTACAAAGCATTCAAAGAAACAAGAAATGATGAACCATTCAGAGTAACAAAATAGTGCAAAAGAAACCATCATTGAGGAAGCTCAGACTTTGGACATAACTGACTAAGACTTTGAAAGACCTGGTCCTTGTGCCAATACCATGCAGTTTTCACCACTGAAGCTTTGTTGTGTGCTTTAAAGTCAGGCAGTACGATTCCTCCAATTTTTTTTTTCTTTTTCAAGATGTTTTTGGCTAACAAAGGCTCCTTACCCTTCCAAATAAATTTCATAACTGGCTTTTCCAGTTCAGCAAAAAATGCTATTGTAACTTTTTATTGAGATTGTGTTGAATCCGTAAATCAATTTGGATATGATATCTTAATGATATTTAGTCTTCCATTACATGAACATGGAATATTCTTCCATTTATTTAGGTCTTCTTTGATTTACTTTAACAGCATTCTGTAGTTTTCTGTTTACAAGTCCTTTATAGCCTTAGTTAAATTTATTCTTAGATATTTATTTTAGTTGCTATTGCAAATGGAATTTTTTCTTGATTTCCTCCTCAGTTTTCTCATTATTAGCGTACAGAAAGACTACTAATTTTTGCATATTGATCTTATATCCTGCCACTTTAGTGAAATCGTTTATCAGCTCCAGAAGCTTTGTTGTAGATTTTTCAGGGCTTTCAACATATAAGATCATGTCACTGCAAATAGTGAAAATTTTACTTCTTCCTTTCCAATTTGGATTCCTTTTATTTCTTTTTCTTGCCTAAGTCCTTGAGGAAGTACTTCTAATACAATGTTAAATAAGAGCTGTGACAGAGGGTATCCTTGTTTTGTTCCAGATTCTAGAGGGAAAGCTTTAGCGTTTCACCACTGAGTATGATGTTAGCTGTGGGTTTTTCTTATATGTCCTTTATCATGTTGAAGAAGTTTCCTTCTATTCCTGTCTTTCAAAGTGTTTTTATCAAGAAAAGATTTTGGATTTTGTCAAATGTCTTTTCTGCATTGATAGAGATGATCATGTGATTTTTTTCTTTTGATCTTTTAGTGTGGTGTATTACATTGAATGATTTTCTTATGTTGCACCATCCTTGCTTACCTGAGATAAAACTCACTTGATCATGGTGTATAATTCATTTGATGTGTTGTTGGATATGATTAGCAAGTATTTGTTGAGAACTTTTGCAACTAATTTCATTAGAGAGATTGGTCTATAGTTTTCTTGTGGCATCCTTATGTGGCTTTGGTATTAGGATGATGTTGGCATCATAGAGTGAGCTAGATAAAGTTCCCTCCACTTCTATTTTTTGGAAGAGTTTAAGCAGGAGTGGTGTAGTTCTTTGCAGAATGATTGGTAGAATTCACCTGTCAAGTCTTCTTGTTTGGATGGTTTTTTATATATCTAATTCAATATCACTACTTGTGATTGATTTCTTGAGATTTTATCATTCTTCTTTCAGCATTGTAGATTGCTCGTGTGTTTCTAGAAATTTCTTCATTTCATCTAAGTTATCCATCTTGTTGGCATACAATTTTTCAAAATATCCTCCTATGATATTCCTTACTTTTGTGGGTTAAGTGGTGATATCCCCTCTCTCATTTTTAATTTTATTTATTTGCATCTTCTCTTTTTTTGTTGTTAATATAACTACGGGTTTGTCAATTTTATTAATCTTCTCAAAGACCCAGCTTATGGTTTTGTTAACTTTTTCTAGTGCTTTTTAAATTCTCAATTTCATTTAGTTCTCCTCAAATCTTTGTTATTACCTTCTTTCTGCTTGCTTTGGGTTTAGTTTGCTTGTCTTTTTCTAGTTCTTCCAGGTGCGCAGTTAGGTCTTTGATTTTTGCTCCTTCTTCTTTTTAAATATAGGCCTTTAGGGCTATAAATTTCCCTCTTAGCACTGCTTTAGCTACATCCTGTAAGTTTTGATATGTGGTGTTCTTATTTTCATTCATTGAAGGTAGTTACTGATTTCTCTTGCAATTTCATCCTTAATGCACTGATTGTTTAAGAGTATGTGGTTTAACTTCCATATATTTGTGCCTTTTCTGGTTCTCTGCCCTTTATTAATTTCCAGCTTCATTCCATTGTGGTCAGAGAAATTGCTTTGTATAATTTCAATCTTTCTAAATTCATTGAGATTTGTTCTATGACTTAGTATTTGGTCTATCCTGGAGAATGAGCCATGTGCACTTGAGAAGAATATGTATCCTGTAATATTTGAGCATAATGTTCTGTATATACCTATTAAGTCTAGATCCTCTAATGTATTAGTCAAGGTCTCTGCTTCTTTATTAATCCTCTGTATTAGTCAAGGTTCTCTAGGGAAACAGAACTGTCAGGAGATATCTGTAAATAGTAAAATTCTCTCACACAACCATGGCGATGCACATGTCCAAATTCCACAAGGCAGACTGCAAACCAGGGCCTCCAGTGAAGGTCTTTGATGAGTTCCCAGAAGATGCTAGCTGTCTGAAGTAGAGCTGGGAATTTTCTCTCTGAATGCTGAAATCACTTCTCCTTTTAAGGCTTTCAATGGATTGGATGAGATGTCACTCATTGCTGACCGCAATCTCCTTAGTTGATTGTAAATATAATCAGCCAAATATGTAATCAACTCACTGATGATTAAAGTCCGTGAAATGCCCTTGTATTACAATTAACCCAGAACTTGCTTGACCAAACAACTGGGTACCATTACCTAGATGAGTTGACACATTAGTCTAACCATCACACCTTCTGTTGAGGTGTTCTGTCTAATGTGATAATGATGTATTCAAGTGCCCCACTCTGACTGTAGAGGCATCTATTTCTTCCCTTAGTTTTGCCAGTGCTTGTCTCATGTATTTTGGGGCACCCTTGTTAGGTGCATCCTTGAGTCTAAGGTGTTTTTTTGTAGACAGCATATAGATGGGTCGTTTTCCTTATCCATTCTGACAATCTGTCTTTTGATCAGAGGGTTTAATCCATTAACTTTCAATGTTATTACTGTCAAGGCAGTAGTTACTTTAGCTATTTTATCTTATATATATCATATTTTGTTTTTATTTCTCTTTTTATCATTTTAGTTACTCTTACAAATAATCTTCCTTTCTACACTCTCCTCCAAACTCTCTTCTTTTTTATCCCCTTTCAACCTGCAGAACTCCTTTTGTATTTATTGAAGGGCAGCACTCTTGTTGAAAAACTCTCTCTGTTTCTATTTATTTGTGAATATTTTGAACTCTCCCTCATTTTTGAATGCCAGCTTTGTTGGATACAGAATTTTTGGCTGGAAGTTTTTCTTTTAGCACCTTAACTATGTCATACCACTCACTTTTTGCATTCATGGTTTCAGATGAGAAATCAGCACTTACTTAATCTTATCAAGCTTCCCTTATGTGTGATGGATCTCTTTTCTCTTTCTGCTTTCAGAATTCTCTTTTTGTCTTGAGCATTTGACAATTTGATAAGTATTTGTTTCAGTTTAGGTCTCCTAGGATTTATTCTGTTTAGAGTGTGCTGCATTTCCTGGACATGTACATTAATGTCCCTCCTAAGAGTTGGGAAATTTTCAACCATTATTTCCTCAAACACTCCTTCTACCCCCTTTTCCTTCTCTTCTCCCTCTTGGATGCCTATAATATGTATGTTTGTGTGTTTCATGTTGTCATTCAATTCTCTGAGTCCCTGCTGAATTTTTTCCATTTTTAATTTTTCTATTCCACTATCTGTGCAATTTCAGATTTCTTATCTTCAATATTGGTAATTCTTTTCTTTGCCTGTTCTAACCTGCTGTTAATGTGCTTCCAGCATATTTTTAATTTCTTGCCTTGTGCCTTTCATCACCATCAGACCTGTTACCTTTTTACATATGTCTATGACTTCTTCTGTATGTTCCCCCACTGTCTTCCTAATATCCTTTATCTCTTACTTCACTTCATTAGGTTGATTCATGATATATATTTGGACAGATTTGATTAGTTGTTCCATGTTCTTGATGGGATTATTAAGTTGATTAGCTTCTTTCTTTAGTCTAGGGTTTTATTTCATTTGGTTTTGTGTTAAGGGTCCTCTTTGACACTTGGTTCCACTTATTCTATATCTTTGTAGTTGTCTGTGTTCCCCTGAAAACATATTAGTTCCACAAAAATAAAAAAGGAAAGAAAGAACAGAAAAAAGAATTTTAAAAAAGGATGGAAAAAGAGCAATAAATAAGCCAGGAAAAAATAATTAATAAGAGTAAAAATCATAAAAAATAAAAAAGAATACAAGTAAAAAAGGTCCAAAAAAGAAAGAAACAGGAAAAAATAAAAGACTGGAAGAATGAGAAGAGAAGAAAGAGATGAAGACCAAACAAGACTAGGTGAAACAAAAGAAAAGAAAAGGAAGAGGGGAGAAAAGAAAGAGAAAAAGGCAATGAAAATAAGGGGGGAGAAGAAAGAAAGGAAGGAAGGAAGGGAGGGAGGGAAGGAGAGAGAGAGAAAGAGAAAGAAAGGAAGAGGAAGGAAGGAAGGAAGGAAGGAAGGAAGGAAGAAAGGAAGGAAGACCTCCCACTCAGGCCACCAGCAACTGTCTCAGGCTGCCTGTACTCACCAGTCAATCACCCCACAGCTTGCCCTCCACAGGTAGGGTACCTGGATGTAGAGGGGAAAAAAACTAAAAACAATTTCAGTCTTTGTTCACCATTGTGAATTTGCTCATCCCGCAGCTCCCGCTCCCCAGGTGCCTGATGACCCACTGGATCACTCTCTGTCTCCCTTCTTCTTTGGGCCAGTTGGGCGCCTGGCAGCTCATGCAACATTTTTAAAAGAATTAGAACCATATAAAGTGTGTTCTCCAATCATAATGTAATCAACCTAGAAATCAATAACAGAAAGATAAAAGTAAAATCTCCAAACATTTGGAAACTGAACAATACATTTCCAAATAAATCTTCTGTCAAAGAGGAAATCTCAATGGAAATTTTTTTTAAAATTCACTAAAGCAGAATAAAAACAAAAATACAAATATGAAATCTGTGGGACACAGTTCTCACTGCTGAGAAGGAAATATATATTACTAAATGCATTCATTAGAAAAAAGGAAAGGCTAAGTCAATAAACTATCACTTCAAGCCTAGAAAAAGAAGAGGAAAATTAATCCAAAGCAAGCAGAAGTAAGGAGAGAATAAAGACTTGAGCTGAAATCAATGAAACTGAAAATCAAAAAACCATAAAGAAAACAAGTGAAACAAAGTATTTTTTAAACAGATCAATAAAAGGGACAAACCTCTAAAGACTATCAATGGAAAAAATAAAAATAAAAAGAGAAAACACATGAACAGTATCAGGAATGAAACAGAAGATATCACTATAGATCCAGCATCAAAACAATAATGAGAGAATACAACATAAATTAGACAATGTTTATGAATAGACCAATTCCTCAAAAATGCAAACTACCACAATTCACCCAATATAAAACAGATAAGATGAATAGTTTTTTTAACTATTAAAGAAATTGAATTTGTAATTTAAAACCTCTGTTAAATGATATCTCTAGGCCCAAATGGTTACACAAGAAAATTCTACTAAATGTTTAAAAAAGAATTAATGCCAATTCCATGAAATTGCTTCAGAAAATAGAAGAAGAGGGGATACTTTAAAATTCATTTAATGAAACTAATA
>JAQZBX010000566.1:93315-104348 GCA_029593785.1 Cabassous unicinctus | reverse complement strand
AAGAAGAAAGAATAATCATAAACATTTATGCACCTAATGGGGCTCCCCAAAATACATGAGGCAAACACTGGAAAAACGAAGTGGAAAAATAGATGCCTCTACAATTATAAGGGAGAACTTTAATACACCATTATCACCCTTAGATAGAATGTCTCTACAGAGAACCAATAAAGAAACAGAGACTTTGCTTAACACATTAGAGGCTCTGGACCTAATAGACATATACAGAAGACTACACCCAAATACAATGGGATAAACATTCTTCTGGAGTGCACATGGATCATACTGCAAGATAGACCACATTCTAGGTCACATAAAAAATCTCAATGAATTCAGAAAGACTGAGATTATACAAAGTAATTTCTCTGACCTCAATGGAATGAAATAGGAAATCACTAAGGGCCAGAGAACCAAATTAGGAACAAAGATATGGAAGTTAAACAAACACTCTTAGACAAACAGTGGGTCAAGGAGGAAATCTCAAAAGACCTCAGTAACTACCATGAAATGAATGAAAATGACAACACAACATATCAAAACCTAAGAGATGCAGCCCAAGCTCAAGGGGGTCCCAGCTGGCTAACCTTCTTGAAGAAGCTGGTTCTTCAAGAAGATCAATAAAATTGACAAACCCTTAGCCAGACTAATAAAGAAAAAGAGAGAAATGATGCAAATACACAAAATAAGAAATGAGGAAGGGGATATCACCACTGACCCCATGGAAATAAAGAGTATAATAAGAGGATACTTTGAAAAATTATATGCCAACAAGATAACTTAGAGGAAATGGACAAATTCCTAGAAACTCACAAGCAGCTTGCATTGACAAAAAAATAAATAAATTGATGAACTCAAGAGACCAATCACAAGTAAAGAGATAGAATCAGTCATCAAAAACCTCCCAACTAAGAAGAGCCCAGGACCAGATGGTTTCACAGGTGAATTCTACCAAACATTCTGGAAAGAACTAACACCAATTCTGCTTAAACTCTTGCAAAAAATATAAGTAGAAGGAACATTGCCTAACTCATTCTATGATGCCAACATTACCCTAGTTCCAAAGCCAAACAAAGATGCCACAAGAAAGGAAATTTAGGCCAATCTCTCTAATGAACGTAGATGCTAAAATTCTCAACAAAATACTTTCTAATCTCATTCAACAACTCATAAAATGAATTATACATCATGACCAAGTGAGTTTCATCCCAGGTATGCAAGGATGGTTTAACATAAGAAAATCAATCAATGTAATACACCACTTACACAGATGGAAAGAAAAAAATCACATGGTCATCTCTTTAGATGCAGAAAAAGCATTCAACAAAATACAGCACCCTTTCCTGATAAAAACATTGCAAAAAATAAGAATAGAAGGAAACTTTCTGAACTTGATAAAGGGTATAAATGAAAAACCCACAGCTAACACAATCTTCAATGTTGAAATTCTAAAAGCTTTCCCTCTAAGATTGGGAACAAAACAAGGATGCCCACTATCACTACTCTTATTTAATATTGTGTTAGAAATACTTGCTTGAACACAGAGGCAAGAAAAAGATATAAAAGACATCCAAATTGGAAAGGAAGAAGTGAAAATTTCACTATATGCAGATGACATGATCCTATATCTAGAAATCCCTGAGAAATCTACAACAAAGCTTCTAGAACTCATAAATCGGTTCAGTATAGTCGCAGGCTATAAAACCAATGCTCAAAAATTAGTAGCATTTCTGTACACCAAAAACGAGCAATCTGAGGAAGAAATCAAGGAAAAATACCATTTACAATAGTAACTGAAAGAATCAAATAGCTAAGAATAAATTTAATTAAAGGTATAAAGGACTTATATACCAAAAACTACAAAACATTGTTAGAAGATATCAAAGAGGATATAAATAAATGGAAGAATATTCCTTGTTCAGGGATAGGAAGATTAAACATCATTAGGATGTCTATCCTACCCAAACTAATCTACAGATTGAATACAATCCCAATAAAATCAGCACAGCATTTTTAATGAATTGGAAAAACTAACTACAAAATTTGTTTGGAAGGGTAAGAGGCCCCAAATAGCCAAAGACATATTGAAAAAGAAAAATGAAATTGGAGGTATCACACTACATGACTTTAAAACATATTACAAAGCTACAGTGGTCAAAACTGCATGGTATTGGCACAAGGATAGACATACTGATCAATGGAACTGAACTGAAAGTTTAATATAAATACTCACATATTCAGTCATCTGATATTCAACAAGGCCACCAAGCCCACTCAGTTGGGATAGAATGACCTCTTCAACAAATGGTGCTTGGAGAACTGGATATCCATATCCATATCCAAAACAATGAGAGAGGAACACCATCTCACACCTTATACAAAAATTAACTCAAGATGGATCAAAGACCATAAAGATCTTGGAAGATAATGTAGGGAAGTAGCTACAGGACCTTGTAATAGGAATGGTTTCATGAACTTCATGTCCAAAGCACAAGCAGTGAAAGAAAAAATAGATAAATAGAATCTTCTCAAAATTAAAAACTTTTGCACCTCAAAGGACATTATCAAGAAAGTGAAAAGGGAGCCTACCCAATGGGAGAAAATATTTTGCAAGCATATATCTGATAAGAGCCTAAAATCCAGCATTTATACAGAAATCCTATACCTCAAAAATAAAAACACAAACAACCCATTTAAAAACTGGCAAGCAACTTGAAGAGACACTTCTCCAAGGAAGAAATACAAATGGCTAAAAGCACATGAAAAGATGCTTAACATCACTATTAGGGGAATGCAAATCAAAACTACAATGAAATACCATTTTACACTCGTTAGAATGGTAGTTATTAAAAAACAGAGGGCTACAAGTGTTGGAGTGGATGTCGAGGAATGGGAACACTCATTCACTCTTGGTGGGAATGTAGAATGGTTCAGGAATTGTGGAGGACAGTTTGACATTTTCTCAAAAAACTTACTATAGAACTGCCATATGATCCAGCAATTCCACTGCAGGGTACATGCCCTGAAGAACTGAAAGCAAAGACATGAACAAATATATGCACACCAATGTTTGTAGCAGCATTATTCACTATAGTCAAAAGTTGGAATCAAACGAAATGCCCATCAACAGATGAATGGATAAACAAAATGTGGTACATATATACAATGGCATATTACTCAGCCGTAAGAAGGAATACAGTGTTAACACACAGGATAACATGGATGAATCTTGAGAACCTTATGTTGAGTGAAGGAAGCCAGGCATTGAAGGATGAACAGTACATTACCTCACTCATTTGAATTAAGCAAAATGACAGGCTCAGAGAGCTATTGTCTGGAAGATAGGTTTACAGGAAATAGAAAGGGAGATGAAGGTTGTGAGCCAACACCCATATGGATGTAATCTATGGTAAGGTGAAAGTGAGTAGTTGGGTATTGAAGGGATATGACAGCAGGGTAGTGATATTATTAGATTGGGTGGTGCAGGTTTGACAGGTGGGTAGATTGGGGAGGGTGGGTTGGAAAGTCCAGGGCACAGGAGGGATGGTTGGGAGAAGGACCAGGTGAACACTGGGGATCAGCAGGTATGTGATTGAAAGTACAAAGTTGGGAATGCTCTTAAGGCAATATGACAAAGTGAGTCAGATGGTTACTGGTTTAGGGTGTTGGATAGGGGGCACTCGGGACAGAGTGCACCTGGAGCAGGCTTCTATTGAGTGTGTGAGTGATCATTTTGACATAATATTTTGTATCAGTTGGTGGAGACCCACACAATGAGGGGGAAGGGGTTGGACACCCATTCTCGGGAGGACTGATTTGTTCAAAAATAGAGAGGCGGGAGTCTCTGAAGAGCATGGGCATTTCCCAATAGGGGAGGACAAACCAGTGTGTCAAGACCTCAGTGTTGTTGCATGTAACTGAATCTTGCCGTCCAAGGATTGAAGGCAGGTGGTCACCTTGGGCCCTGAGGGGAAGGGGAGGGAGGACTAGAGTAGATTGAACAGGGGTTATTTACTGGGCAATGGAGGTGTTCTAAATGATCTGACAATGACAGGCACAGGCCATGTTAAATAGCATCAAAATTTATAAAAGTGTATTGTCTAAAATGTAAACGATAATGTAAACCATTGACCATGGTTAGTACCTATGTTTCACTATTTGTATATCAGTTATTACAAAGGTACCATCTACATATAAAAAGGTATTAATATGGGAAGGAGGAAAGGGGAGGATGTTGGGTATATGAGAGTCTTCTGTATTCTGTATGTGACTTTATTGTGACCTAAAACTTCTTTAAAAACAAAACAAAAAATAATAAGAAACTGGGGAATAAATGGGAGAAATTGCCACAGTACAGACATGACACCAGATATTACAGTGATGAAAGGCAAAATGTCAAAAGAAATTTTTTAAAAATATTTTTCATTACTTTTTAATATCCCAATCTTTTAATTTTATTTTTAGTTTTTTCTAATTTTTATGTATTTTATTTCTTATATTTAAACTTATCATTGTTATTTCATTTTCCTATTAATTGTATATGACTATTTTAATGGCTTCATTCTTAAAGAAGCTTTGGATCACACAAAGGTTACAACTTGGGCAGGGGAGTATTGTTGGTGTAGGGTGTCAGTGATGGGGTATACATGGGAGGAAGTTCACCTGGGCATACATAAAAGGTATATTAAAAAGTTCAAATGTTCACAGGACATTGTCACAGTGGGTGGAGACTCACATAATAACAGAGAATATTTAATTCCCATCCTGAAGAACTCTGCCACATTCTCTAATGGAGCAGCAACAGTCCCCCAAGTGCAAGGGCAATGACTGGCAAAGGAGAATGATTCACTGATGGACCTGTGATATTGACGACTATACTTATGCTCCTTTGCTCTTGAAATTAAAACTTAGCCTATTGTTGTGGGATGCCTAAGAGTTGCCTCCTGAGAGCCTCCTTGTTGCTGAAATGTGTCCTCTTTCTAAGCCAAACTTAGTATATAAATGCATTACCTTCCCCCCAGCATGGGACATGACTCCCAGGTTTGAGCCTCCCTGGCACAGAGGAATTACTACCAAGCACCAACTAGCAATGCAACTGGAAAAAGACCTCAAATAAAAGGGGGAAATGGTAAAGACAAATGAGTTTATATGGCTAAGTGACTTCAAAGTGAGTCGGGAGGTCATCCTAGAGGTAACGCTTATGTACATCTAAGCAGAATCTCATAGACTGCCAACATGGATACTACCCCAAATAGTGGGGCTCCTGAGGGCTCTGGAGACACCCATGTCATATGGTCAGTAGAGATAGCTCCAGAGTTTGGTGCCTTGCCAATGGGCCCTACTTTGGAGTTTGTGTTCATGAGAGTGACAGAGTTGGACTCAATTATGGCTTCCCTACACAAGGCTCATCTGTCCCTTTTATTTAAAACTATACTTGGTGCTGGAGTTTGTAGGTGTATGTCCAAGAGACTCAAGTCTTTGGGCTGTCCATGTGCCAGCTGGGCCTGGAAACTCAGCAGAGTTGCAATACCTACTCTACAGCTCATTGGACTCACCCAGAACTAATAACAAGGAGATGATGATAGACAATGACCATCCCAAGGAACAGAGATAGTCTGAAACTGCAAGCAAGATAGCCCCATCCAACTTTCCCATGGGATAAAGTCCCCTCTCAGTTAGAAGTGGAGTGGACATCACCATCCATGAATCCTCAGGATTGGGGAAAGAACTATGGACTAGAGTGGACGTACTGGTATTCTACTATAGACATATTGTGATTCTAGTAATGGAAGAAATTACAACATTGATGTGAAGGCAGTGGCCACTGGAGGCTCTGGGGGCAGGGAGAGATAAAAATAGTTGTAATGCCGGGGTTTTTCTGGGACTGGGGAATCATCTTGAACAACACTGCAATGACAGATATAGGCCATTTATATCATGACATAACATGCAGAACTGTGTGGGAAAGAGTGTAGACGACAATGTGAACTATGGTCCATGCTTAATGGCAAAGCCCCAGGATGCGTTTATCAACTGCAATGAATGTGCCATAATAATAAAGGATGTTTATGTGGGACAGTGTGGGAGGTGTGGGGAGTGGGGCATATGGGAATCCTTATATTTTTTGTGTAACATTTATGTAAGCTAAGTATCTTTAAAAATAAATAAATAAATAAAATGCAATACTATTATGAGGGATGAGAAATGTCTTTATATATTAATAAAAAGGGCAATTCAACAAGAAGAAATAGCTATTTTAATTTAAATATTTATGCACCTAACTTCAGTACCTCAAAATACAAATACTTGAGGCACACACTAGTAAAGCTAAGGGAGAAATAAATGTCTCTACAATAATAGTTGGAGACTTCAGTACACCACTCTCAGTATTGGATAGAACATCTGGACAGAGGCTAAATAAAGAAACAGAGAACTTGAATAATATGATAAATGAACTCGATGTAAAAGATATCTGTAGAACATTTTACCCCAAAACAGCAGGATATACATTCTTTTCAATTCTATCATGGATCCTTCTCCAAGATAGACTATATGTTGGGACACAAGACAAGTCTCAATAAATTTAAAAAGACTGAAATTATACAAAACACTTGCTCTGATCATAATAGAATGAAGCTGGAAATCAATAATGGACAGAAAAAGGAAAATTCATAAATATATTGAGATTAAATAACACACTCAATCAGTGGGTCAAAGAAGAATTTGCAAGAGAATTCAGCAAATATCTTGAGACAAATGAAAATGAGAATACAACATATCAAAACCTATTGAACACTGCAAAGGCAGTACTGAGAAGGAAATTTATAGCCCTCAATGTTTACATTAAAACAGAGGAAAGAACTAAAATTGATTATCAAACTGCACACCTGGAAAAGCTATAAAAACAAAAACAGCAAACTAGTCCCAAACAAAGCTGAAGGAAAGAAATGTTAAAGATCAGAGCATAAATAAAGGAAATAGAGAACAAAAAGCAATAGAGAGGATCAACAAAACCAAAAGTTGGTTCTTTGAGATCAACAAAATCAAAAAACCCTTAGATGGACTGACAAAGTGAAAAAAGAGAGAATATGACAATAAATAAAATCAGAAATGAGAGGGGGCACATTACCACTGACCCCATAGAAATAAGAGAGATCATAAGACGATACAATGAAAAACTATACGCCAAAAAACTAGAAAATGTAGATGAGATGAAAAACCTGAGACCAGATGCCTTCACAGGTGAATTTTACCAATCAATCAACAAAGATTGAATACTTTGCTCAAGCTCTTGCTCAAGCTCTTCCAAGAAACTGAACAAAAGAACAATACCAAACTCATTCTTTGAAGCCAACATCACCCTAATACCAAAACCAAATAAAGATAGCATAAAAAAAGAAAATTAAAGACAAATGCATCTAATGAATATAGATGCAAAAATTCTCAACAAAATACTTGCAAACAGAATCCAAAAGCACATTAAAAGAATTACACACCACGGTCAAGTGAGTTTTAACCCAGGT
This sequence comes from Cabassous unicinctus, assembly GCA_029593785.1. NCBI lineage: Eukaryota > Metazoa > Chordata > Mammalia > Cingulata > Chlamyphoridae > Cabassous > Cabassous unicinctus. The sequence goes on along the minus strand of JAQZBX010000566.1, from coordinate 96,828 downwards.
GTGCAAAGGTGGTTCAACACAAGAAGATCAATTAGTGTAATAAACCACATTAATAAATTGAAGAAGAAAAATCACATGATTCTCTCAAATGATGCCGAAAATGCATTTGACAAAATATAGCACCCTTTCTTGATAAAAACACTCCAAAAGATAGGAATAGAAGGAAGCTTTCTCAATATGGTAAAGTGCCAATATGAAAAACTTACAGCCTGCATTGTACTCAATGGTGAAAGTCTAAAAGCTTTCCTACTGACATCAGGAACAATACATGGATACCCACTGTTACAATTTATTCAATATTGTGCTAGAAGTTCTAGCTAGAGCAATTAGGCTAGACAAAGAAATAAAAGGCACTCAAATAGAAAAGGAAGAAGTAAAACTTTCACTTTTCGCTTATGACATGATCCTATATCTAGAAAATCCTGAAAAACTCACAGCAAAGATACTAGAATTAATAGACAAGTTCATAAAAGTGGCTGGATACAAAGTTAATAAGCAAAAATCAAAAGCTGTTCTATACAGTACTAATATGCAATCTGAGGAGGAAGTCAGAAAAAAATTCCACTTATAATAGTGACTAAAACAGTCAAATATTTAGGAATAAACTTAAACAAGGACATAAAAGACTTGTATTCAGAAAACTACAAAATATTGCTAAAAGAAACCGAAGAAGACTTAAATAAATGGAAGGACTTTCTGTGTTCATGGATTGGAAGACTAAATATCGTTAAGATGTAATTCTACCCAAACTGATTTACAGATTCAATGCAATCCCAATAAAACACCCAAGAACCTTCTTTGAAGAAATCAAAAAGCCAATAATAAAGATTTTTTGGTTGAGTAAGGGGCCCTCACATCTACATTCAAGTGATTTTTGACAAGGCTGTTAAGCCCACGCAGCTGGGCCAGGACAGTCTATTCAACAAATCTTGCTGGGAGAACTGGATAGCCATATCCAAAAGAAAGAAAGAAGACCCCTACCTCACACCTTATACAAAAAAATAACTCAAAATGGATCAAGTATTTAAATATAAAAACAACAACCATAAAACTCTTAGAAGAAAATGGAGGAAAACATCTTCAAGATCTTATGGTAGGTGGTAGTTTCTAAAACCTTATGCCCAAAGCACGAGCAATGAAAGAAAAAATAGATAAATGGGACCTCCTCAAAATTCAAAACTTTTGAACCTTGAAGGACTTTGTCAAAATGATGTGAAAAGGGAGCCAACTCAAAGGGAGAAAATATTTGGTAATCACATATCTGATAAGCATTTAATATCCATGATATATAAAGAGACCATAGAACTTAACAATAAAAAAGACAAAGTATCCGATTGAAAAATGGGCAATAGACTTGAAAAAAAAAAAAAAAATGTCCAAAGAAGAAAAACAAATGGCAAAGAAACACATGAAAAAAAGTGTTCAATCACTAGAGATTAGGGAAATGCAAATCAAAGCTACAATGACCTATCAATTCACACCTATTAGACGGGCCACTATTAAAAAGTAAGAAGACTGTAAATGTTGGAAAGGATGTGGAGAGATAGAAATGCTTAGGTGGGAATGTAGAATGGTAAAGCCACTGTGGAGGACTGTTTGGCCGTTCTTAAGGATGTCGAACATAGATTTGCCATGAGACCCAGCAATAACATTGCTAGGTATATACCCATAAGAACTGAGAGCAGTGACACGAATAGACATCTTCACACTGATGTTAATAGCAGCATTATTCATGAGAGCCAATGTTTGGAAACAACCCAGGGGTCCATCAGCTGATGAATGGATAAACAAATTGTGGCATATACTCACTTTGGAATATTATGCAGAGGTAAGAAGAAATGAAGTTGTGAAACATATGACAACATGGATGAACCTGGAGGACTTCATGTTGAGTGAAACAAGCCAGACACAAAATGACAAATACTGTATGATTGCCCTATTATGAACTAGATATATTACGTGAAATATAAATATATTTTGTGAAATATGAATATGGGTAGAATTGCATATATAAAACCATTTTTCTTTGAAGCTGAACAAATGTTAAGTTAATAGTACAAAATGTTAATACCAGACAAAAAAGCCATTATACTAAGTGAAGGAGGCCAGAAACATATTGTATAATTCCATTTATATAAAATGTAAATATAAATCAATTTATAAAGATGTAAGAAGCTTAGTGGTTATGTAGGTCTGAGGAAGGAATGCAAAGGGGCTTGGAGTCTTTCTTTTTGGAGTAATGAAATTGTTCTAAAATTTTTGAGATGATTAATGTACAACATTGTGATTATACTAAAAGCCATTGATTATACACTTGGACAGAATAGCCAGAAAGAGCAGCTATGTACAGTGGGAAAGCATAGAGAGATTGAGAGGTGAGGAATATTCTTTGCTTGTTTTTCTGGATTTTGTTTATTATTATTATTGAAATAATGAAGATGCTCTAATAATGATTGAAGTGATGAATGCACAACTATGTGATTATAGCAAATGCCATCTACTGCACACTTTGGATGAATTGTATGTTTATTGATTTGTTTAAAAAAAAAACAATGGAAAATAGAGTGAAATATGTAGGAAAAATATTATCTCATTTCAAAGAAAGTGAAAGTATCTTCTCATTTTGGGCTTTTCATGAAAAGATAAAACTAATACTTAGAATTTGGAATAGAGAAAAATTATTTATTTCCAGTTATTATGTAGCTTATTTATATAGTTGTGTGTGTATATATATATATATATATATATTATTTTTTAACAAATTCAACTTGTTAAATTATTACAGCAACTTAGCATTTATTTCCTGAGTGGTTGTGCTTTTTTTTTAGCATTTTGTTGAGAATAATAGTTAATTGTGGACTACACCCTCCTCAATGTTCCCAAAGCTATATAGATAAATGGTATCTATGCATTTGATAAGCTAAAAGAAGTTAATCAGTCCCCCTAGTAAAATATAACTACAATGGAAATTTCCATTTTGAAGAAATTTATAGCGTATTATATTAAAATAATTTAAATGCTAATTGAATTTAATTTAAAAATAACAAGAAAAAAGCTTAAATATTTGACAGAATTTTCTGGTTCTCAGATCAACTGTCACAATTATGTATTCTACTGAGGACAAGAGATAGAAAATTTATACAACTTTCAGAAAAGAGAAGAGCTATCAAAAACATTTAGTAGGACCTTTGTTAATATATATAAACAAGGAGTTTCATTTTATTTTCCCTCTTTATTTGCAAAACACTCAGGACCAACATAGGGGGAAAAATACCTCCTGTTGAAAACAATTACATTAGAATAAAAAGGGCCTGTGAGGGATTGCCTTAGGACAAGGAAGCAACAGAAACCCTGATTAGTCCAAGGAAATGAAAAGATATTGGGAGGATATAGTAGGAGGAAGGAGAATGAGAAGCATCTTCATTAGTAAATATATCACATTATTGTCATCTTCTATTGGTCTTCCACTCTATCCCCAGGTTACTTATAGTGGCATTTCCTCCCCAGGAGCCC